>JAQQSW010003078.1:0-14780 GCA_028646575.1 Pseudocheirus occidentalis
GGACAACTGTCCCCCAGCTATTACAGAGTTTGACTTGTTTTAGAAATCAGGTTATAACAAACTGAAAAACGATTTGGTGCAAGATGCTGGACAAATTCCCTACAACTCAGAATACTACATAAAGTTTCTGTTTGTCCAATGACAATAGCATTTTATTTTTGCTTTTATTGCAATCAGAAGTAGCTTTGCCAAAATTATATTTTTTTGAACTTTGTTTTTACAAAGGAAAGTGGAGGCTTGATGATGGCCATGTTTAGGTAACAAAATTTACATTTAAAAGAGCAAATACTTATACAGGACCCTCTAGCAAGGCAAGATTATTTTGCATTCTAGTTTACCAATATTAAAGGGAAGTTTTGTCAATTCAGTTGAGTAACTCATTAATGAGAAGAATAGCCAAAACCAAACTTGTTGCAAACTTCTTTTTCCAAACTATATGTTCCAGCCAAATTTACCTGCTTTCTATTTGCAGTCATCTTCCACCACTGTGACTTTATACAAGCTGTCCTCCGTACCTGGAATGTACTGCCTCTTTACTTCTATGTCTTGAAATGTATAGCTTCCTTCATGCCTTAGCTCGGATGCCATGTCCTACACCAGACACTTCCTGATCTTCTAGCTCTAAATCTATCATTGTAAAATCCTGTAACCCCCTCCCCTAGATGTTAGTGAGCCCTACCCCATACAATTAGGTTTGATTTACTTATGTCTGTCATGTGTTGTATCCCCTTCTCAGTAGAATGTAGGGATTGTTTCTGATTTTGTTTTTCTATACCAAGAGGAAATGGGGAAAAAACAGGCATGCATTTGCACTGTTGGTGAAATTTCCAATTATCTAATAATGCTAGAAAGTTATTTTCAACTATGACCCCAAAGTAATTAAGCTGTACATACCATTTGACTCAGAAACGTCATTTCTAGTTCTGTACCCCCAAAGAGATCAAAATAAGAGGAAGAGAGACCATCTGTACAAAATTTTATACAGAAACTCCTTTTATTGTAGCCAAGAACTGGAAGCTAAGGAGGATTACAGATTGTTTGATTGTGGAATGACTGGACAAATTATAGCATATGTATGTAACAATATTTTTATCATGCCAAAAGAAATTATGAAAGAGGATGTTTTGGAGAAAACTTACAATGCTTATTTGAACCTGTTGTGCAGAGAATAAGAGTGAGCTGAGACCTGGGTTCAAGATAAATTTAGGTGTGCATTTATTGATTAGGCATGCAACTACCCAAGTGCATTCACTCAAATGATCCTTAGGTCTTACAGACTTGATTATATAGGCCAAAACCACAAAGCACAACCAGGGAGGGGAGCTAGCAGAAGCCATTATGTACAGAAGCTAAAAGAGCACTCATTGGTTGGATCCATAGTTCAGGGCTAATTTAGGAATATGGCACAAGGGTACAAGGGTGCAACCTTCCTGTGACATGGGAGTCCCTCCTAGAACAGGGTGGAGGGCACAGGGTAGAGGGTAATGGGGAGTGGGGAATAGTCAATCTCCCAGAATAAATCAGGGCCATGTTCTGGGCAGAGGGTGTAGGGAGCCTGTTTGGTAATGGAACAGGACAGGGTGGTCTCAGTCTTGCACCATTAACCCCAGGCTGATCTTTATACAGTAAACCATAAGGAAGAATATGCAAAATGCTGATTTAAGGAAGAAGGGGGTCAAGGGACTAAGCCTTGGGCAATACCCAGGACTATGCCTTAGGGGACAGGGAACTAAGCCTTGAGCAATATGCTCAGACATGCCTTAAGCAGTTTCAAGCTATGACAGAAAATAGGGACAAAAGCAAAAATAAAAAGGGGCTTAACAGTGGGGCACAGGTGGGTCACAGTGGGGCACAGGTTGGTCATGAATCAGGTGGTAGGCAGGTGACCTGGGATTTGGATTACAGTACAACAAACTGATTCAAAGTAAGTTAAATCAGAACATTTTATACAATAGCAACAATATCATAAAGATAAACAACTTTGAAAGACTTAGAACTCTGATCAATGCATTGACCAACCACAATTTAAGAAGACTGATAATAAATCATGCCCCTCAACTGACAAAAAGTTAAGAGATGTAATATTCAAGAGAAGGCATACATTTTTGAAATAGTCAAAGTAGGAATTTGGTTTACTTGACTGTGCATAATTGCCCCAAGGGTTTTGTTTTTCTGTTTTAGTTTTCCAAGTTGCCTGGAAAGGAGGGACAGCTAAAGACAGGGTAGTGCCCTTTCTCAAAAAGAGAATTTTTAAAAATAATGAAAAAAAAACTGAATGATTTTTAAATGAAAAAGAGGAGCAGAGAAATTTACAAAGAATCACATACCATTAAGATCGCTTTGAGAAAAATAATTAATTTATTATGTACTTGACAAGAAAAGGAAGATATCCTAATAGTGCTTCAATTTCATGTGCACTCTTCTTTTTCTGTTCTGCTACTTATATGGAAACACTCATTTTATTTGGTACTTCTTAAAATCAGTTATACAGGGAGTTTATAATGGAGCTGAAGAATTAGAACCCATAGTCTCCAATTCCAAATTAAACTTCAGAGAAGGAGGCTCTTAAAGAATTGATCAGTTGAAGACAAATGAACATACTCTCAGTAGCTCTATCTTAAAGGATCCGAAGATCCCAAACTCCTAAACCTACTCATCCTGGATGTGCTATTTCCTTGAGTATTCTGCTCTATGCCATGGTCTATGTTCAGGCCAAAGAAGGAGTTGTAAGGAATTGAGCTGAATGGAATGTGCTCCCCATCTACACTTCACAGACTCCATCTATATAAAAGTCATAGTTTAAGTGTCACCTTCTACATAAAGTTTTCCCTGATCTCTCTTAACTTCTAATGTCCTTCTTCCCAAACTGCCTTGTATTTAGCTATTTGTAATTTATTTCTATTTATCTTCTTTATCTCTACATACTTATATTCTCTTTTGAGAAATGTAAATTCGTTGAGCCTACAAGAGCAGTAACTGTTTAATTTTTTACAGTTGTATACCCAGTGCATAACATGGTGATTGGCACATAGTCAATACTTAGCAAATGCTTATTGTTTAGAAGATTAATTAAAGCAGATTTTGGAAATTTGGGTTCATTTTGGGGGGGGGGTTCTAAGAATATCATACGTGCCCATAATGAGAAAGACCAAATACTTTCACACTCAGACATACATAATTTCTAGATATTTCTTTTTGGTTTTAAAAATGCTCCTCATCCTGTTCTCCTCCTTTTAGATAGACACTTTAGTACAAACTGTGTGGGATTTTTTCTGTGTTAAAAATTATTTCATGTAGGTCAAAGATGGAAATAAAGGTCCCATACATACCAAAATATTTATAGCAGCAGTCTGTGTGGTAGAAAAGAACTGGAAACAAAGTGAGTGCCCATCAATTGGGGAATGGCTAAACAAATTGTGGTATATGAATGTAATGGAAAATTACTGCACTGTAAGAAATGATGAATATGAATGAAGCCCCCTTTGTGTCACAGGAAAGCTTAATATATGCTCAATTTTTTTTTCTTTTTAAAGTCCAGAGCAATTGGTCTCCTGGGTCACTTTTGTCCTTTCCCCCCAGTTACTTCTGAGACCTAGTTATGCTGAATATTCATGGAATTCAGTAAGATTGGAGCCTCTAGTTGGGGAAAGAGATCTTTTCCTTTTCCCTAACCACTGAGCAAAGACTAGCCTCTATAGTTCATAGTATACTCAGAAAAAAAATCTCCACTAGCCACTGCATTTTTCATTTTTATGCACTATAGCGAAAAAAAATTGCCCCAAATGTAGAAAATAAAAGCCATTTTTTTCTGGAGATAAAATCCATTATAAGAGTACAACAAATAAACAAGTTATTAAAAAATATCAAAAAGTTCCAAAAGGAGAAGTGAAACCTTTACAGCAGGAGGTTGGAGAGGAGGAAATGGAGAGTGGATAAATTTACCAAGTCCCAGTGATTCTACGAAGCACATACATTCAGGAGAACAGCAACCTTGTTCTCAGCAGAACACCCCTTAAAAGGGATCATTGAGTGACACAAAGCTCAAATTGCCCAAAATTACAGTCAATATGAGATAGTAGGGCACCTCTCTTGCAGTCAGCTCACATATTATGTTTGCTGTGCAGGCCATTTCATAATTCTCCTTTCATAATTCTCATGTCTTTTTTAAGTCACCCAAGAACAGCATGTATTAGTCCTATATTGTCCTCAAATCCCACATGGTCTTTTGTGTTGTGTTGGATCATTTTCCTTTGTTTTGCAGTAGTTAGTCATAGATTTCTGAAATCATTTACTAGATCTGGAAACCATATTTTTGTCTACTATCAATGTTTTCCCTATTGATTGACCTGCTCATGTTCAAGATCTTTGAGATTTCTCCTTGCCAAAATCTTCGCAATTTTAGTCCTCCCCCACCCTTATTTTCCCCCTTCTTCATTTTATGAATCTCTGACTCTATGCCCTTTTAAGGTGGTTCCCTTGGGGACCAAATCTCAAAGTGTCTCAGTCTCCTTCCATGCTGGGCATTTCATGGTACAGCAACCTAGATCCCTACCCCTAATGACTTTTGGGTGGAAAGAACTGGTTCCAGCTGGATCCTGAGTATTTCCCTTCAGATTTAGTGAAGTGACATTCTTTCCCTGATGCCCCACTGAGTCCCAGCCTGGTATACTGTTCCCTCTGTTCCTTATATCTCTGGCTTGGTATTAGCCATTCAGAGAGGTACCAGGTTAGTACTATGAGGCTGAATTTTATAGTTTGGGTGACTGAAGCTTTGGGAGGATGAGAGTGGGATGTTGTGTTGAGCTTTTGTTCTAGCTTGGACACATATCCTGTGCCATTCCTTCTCTTCTTGGCTTTTCTGCAGAGATGTATATATGCATATCTATCTATCTATCTATCTATCTATCTATCTATCTATCTATCTATCTATCTATCTATCTATGTGTGTGTTTATCTATATCTATATCATCTATATCCATAACCTATATATTTGCTGCACAAAATGCTGCCCACTGCTAGTCATTGAGAATGTAGCCCCAGGAGCACTGAAGAGGCATGCTAGTTAATTGACCTAACCTGATAACACTTCTAAAACCTGGAGTCAGATTCTCTATGGCACCGGAAAGAGAGAGTTTGGGTTTGGGTTTTGTTGCCATCCTTTGTGGGTTAGCTAGGATAGTCTTGCTACTGATAGTGTAGGGTATGGGATTAGATACTGAGTTCAGTGTAGGTGTCAGTTCATGGATTTTGTTTTGTTTTGTTGTGAAGGCTATCTCCCACATGTAGTATGGACATGTGTGTTTCTGAAAGAGCCAGAATAGGCATCTCTAGACTCTTTTATCCCTGCTCTCAACCACAAAGGGTTTAGCCACTCTCCTCAGAGAGAGGGGTTATAGGACTAGGCTTATACCTATCTGCTCCCTTAAATATTATTAGTCTAGGTCAGGGGGATGTGATTTTCAGGTACAATATAACTTCTTATGACTGTTTCATTAATGGGGGAAGCAGAAGAAAATCAAGCTTTATATTCAAGGCTTGTTTCCTTTCCCAACAGATGCCATTTCCACAATGAACACACATAGTAAGTAACCCAAAAGATCCATTTATTAAAATTGATAATAAAATAGAATTCAGAGAAAGTATATGCAGAAGGATCTATGGCAGACAATGCAGAGTAAAGGACCTTTTCTGCTGAGTGTGAGGTAACAACTAAAATGAGAGAGAGAGAGACAGACAGACAGGCAGACAGACAGACAGACAGATGTGGGGAGGGGATGGAGGAGAGAGGAAATTCTTTCAATTCTCTCATGTAGCTAGTGTAGCAAATTGAGGACATGATGGAGGCTCAGTTCCACTCATGTTGTCTTTTTCCCAGAGTCTTTTCCTTCAGTAATCTGAAGTGGAGCTGGCATTATCTATCTTCCCTCTGGAAGCCAGAAGCACCTAAAATGATCGCAGAACCTGAAGCATCTCTGAAAACTCTCCAAGAGACCAAGATCCTTTCTCCTGTTCTTTCCAGGGCTATCTTTACACTGACCAGGGGCATAAATCTCCACCAATAAAGAGAAAGTCTTGTATCAAAGGACACTGAGACTGAGGTTACAATTGGTAACCTTCTTTTATATTCTGGGTATCCTAAACTGTGAACACCACTAAAGTTTCTTTATCTTCGTACATGCTTTCTGTTTTGGTAAGGTTTGAAAGGTTGAGGTGTTCAGAGACAATGTCTAGTCTTCCATCTTGCTTGATGACAGCCATGTAAATGCAAACAACAATGACAAAAATCAAATTGAATGCTGGGTAATTATAATGATCAAACTTGGTCTTGAAGAAGAGATGAAAAAATATACCTCTCTCCCTCCTTTGCAGAGGTGGGCAACTATGAATATAGAATGTTGCATATATTTTATCAAAGTTAGTTTTAAAATTTATTAGTTTTTTTAAACTGCTTTTTTCTTTCTTTTAACATTTTTATTAAAATGGGATGGTTCTCCTGGTTAGGGAAGGGGAGGAATATATTTGGGAATGTAGTGGCTATAAAACCAAAAACATCTATATATTTTAAAAATGAGAAATGGTCCCTTCCTCCTCCTCTCATGAGTTCCTGTCTTCACCTGAGGTTTAGGGAAAGGGAGTAACTGAAGTGTGGAAATTTTCAAAATGAAAGAAGTAATTGGAGCAACCAAGGCAAAAGTCCCTCAGTGCTTGAAGCAGTAAGCATGGTGGTCAGAGACATCTAACAAGACTTTTTGTGGGGAAGGACATACTTTAAAAACTCCTTTGGAATTTTAAATTAGTATTGATCACTTTTGAAGCCCATGTAGAATTATCCGCTGGTCCAAGTCATAGATTCAAGACACAGCATCTGTGTATTGTTATCAAAACAGTAATGGTTTAATCCAGTTGGACAGGGCTGTAGCTCATGGGACAAACTGGGAGTAGGCAGTAGATTAGATTGCAACAACTTACTTCTAACTCTGACTTCATCAGATTTCTCAGAAGTATAGTTCATTTTGACTTGGCAGCTCTTAGTTCTTTAGGGCACCATCTTTAGGGTTTCTGATGTGGTGAAATGCTTTATAACTCTGTTAATCTTTGTTGGAGTCTGTTTCAATGTGTTTTTAAAAGTCATACTCTGGTATAAACTGAGATTTTTTTTATAACTTCAAGTTCTTTCAGAAGGCAATCTATATGAGAAAGCACATTACATCTTATTTTGTGAGTTTGGCTGGTTGCTGTGGCAAATGATTGAATGTAAATTTCATTTCACACTATACCCAGCCAAAGTATTGATAAATACTTTGGAGAAAGAGGAGAAATTTGGATCAGTTGGTAAAGTGACTGAAAAGCCTTCTTTTGATCATACAAAAAGCACTCAGGAAGTTTCACAGACCAATGGCATCACATTGTAATATGAATAATCACCCTCTTTCACCCGCCATCGCAGTGAGACAGAAACAGCTTGGAACAGGGATCCTAAAATCTAAACTAAAAGTAGATGTAAAGCTACCTAGAGTGTAATGCTTGATGGGAGGGGAAGGGTAGTGAAAGGGAGAGGAATACAATAAAGGACATGTTAAAAAATACAACCTATAATTACTTATGTAAGTCATACATAAAAGAAATGCATTTTGATGCATTCTCCAGGGCTGAGGAATAAATCTGTAAATGGTTTCTTAACCCAAGGCATCATGTCTCCTTGGAATGAGTACTGGTGCTGCAATCAAAGGCACTGTGTTCAAATCCTACCTCTGATATTTGCTATCATGTGACATTTGACAAGTTAGTTACTTTCTCTGAGCTTCCTGTTCTTTATCTGAAAATGAAGAGGTTTAACTCAATGACTGGGGAAGTTTCTTCAAGTTCTAGACCTCAGATCCTATAAAAATGATTTGGATTAAGAAAAAATGGTCTAAACCAGGGGTGAGGAACCTGCTGCTTCAAGGTCACATGTGGCCCTCTAAGTCCTCAAGTATGGCCTTTTGACTGAGTCAAAGTTTTAACAGAACTATTACTTTTATTAAGGCGATTTTTTCTGTGAGGTTCAGATTTAGTCAAAAGGCCACACTTGAGGACCTAGGGGGCCACTTGTGGCCTTGAGGCCCCAGGTTCCCTATCCCTGGTCTTAAACCCTGACTCTAGAAGAGAGATGCTGAAACATGCTACCCACCACCTGACAGAGAAGTAACAGAATGAGACATGCATTTTTGGATACAGAAAACTATATTTGTTTTGGCCTGAATGGGTTTTTTAAACAAAGATTGCATTTTTCTTTTTCATTATGGGGTTGAGAGAGATAAGTTAGTAGAACTGGCAAGGGTTTTGATGAAAAGAAAAAAAAGAAATCTGGTCTCAAACACTTGACATACTTACAAGCCATGTGCCCTTGGGCAAGTCACTTAACCCCAACTGCCCTGCCCTCTGCCCTCCAAAAAGCAAAATAAATAAATGAATAAATGAATAAATGAATGAATGAACAAATGAATGAATGAATAAATAAAGGAAAAAAGAAAAGAAAGAAAAGAGGGTCGTTGAATCTTTTAAAAAATATACAGAGGAGAACAGAAGGAAACATAAACTAAGTACAACTTTAAAATAAAGTGTGGAGTTTACTATATACTTTTGAGAAAAGCTATTGTATGCTATTTCAAACATCTTTTTTCTTATTTTGTTTTGCATATAGCATTTCTATCTTTTTGGTGTTTATTAAATTTCAGAATATAAATGGAATTTCCAAAAATAAGAAATCATGTTTCATTTTCTATGAGATTTCAAAATAGGAAGTCAGTCCTTGAACCCAAATCATCTGAGTTTAAAAGAGCGGACAAGGCTTTTGATCCTTCAGCAACGTCTGGACATGTTGGAGATGGGTAAACACATAGTTTCCATAAAAATCTGACACTTTGGTGGGGAATCAGATTCCATGAGGGAGTTCTTTTGCTTCTTTGAAGTAAATATTCTTTCTTCCACAGACCTCCTTAGGTGGACATTTTTGCTCTGGTCCCCTGTTTTCTAATTTCCATTCAAATCCCATCTCTGGTGCTTACCACATGAGACCTTGGGCAAGTCATCTAACCAGGGGCTTCAATTTCTTCCTCTATGGCAGTGGTTCTCAACCTTCCTAATGCCACAACCCTTTAATACAGTTCCTCATGTTGTGGTGAGCCTCAACCATAAAATTATTTTCATTGCTACTTCGTAACTGTAATTTTGCTACTGTTATGAATCATAATGTAAATATCTGATATGCAGTATGTATTTAAATTGAACATAATCCACAGGTTGAGAACTGCTGCTCTGTGGAATGAGAGGGTTGGACTAGATGGCCCCTGAGGTACATTCCAATTTTAGATCTGTGATCCTGTAGAAGTCTATAATAAGATACCTTAAAGTATGATTGCATTATGTAATCATACAATCTATAGGCAAAGTGCATGGTCCACTAGAAACAGCTCTGAAGTATGACTTGAGACTTCTAGACCCAGATGAACCAATATCTGTGTCACCTTAGCCAAACCATGTTAAAATTTTTGAGTCTTGATTTTTAAGCAAACATTACACTAGATGACCTTTCAGTTTCCTTCCAGCTCTAGAATTCTATACATCTCCAAAATGAAAAAAGATGGATTACTTGCTTCACTAAAGACACAGGGGACAATTGTGTGTGTAGCATAGGCAAGAGAACATTTGCTTTAATCAGATCAAGAATCTAAACCAAAAAGAAATTGTCTAAACCAAGGGAACAATTCATTTGATACAAGTGAAGCTGAGAAATGTGTTGATCAATTTAATGTTTGCTAAAACGACCTAGCACTCATTAGACACGTCTAAATTTTTCATTTTCTTCTAGATGGTGTTGTATGCTCACTGCTCAGAAGAAATTCAAGCTTAGAAGAAAATAAATTAGGTAAGAGTTTAGGGTTGGGATGGGGAAGACAGTTAACTAAAATACAATGAGCTCTATTTGTACTTTCTATTCTCTTTATATTGAGTAATGGTGAAACTGTGTGTATAGGGGGCTCTGCTGGAGGAGTGAAGAGCACCTGCTGTTTTCTAGGAACTTAGTCATCTGGGGAGCAGTAGGAAATACAGCAAGAAATTGAAGGGATAGTAGAGTACACTGTGGCTTTAGAAGGAACAAAAAGATATGTTTCTTACTTTAATTTTTACTAACAAAAATCTATTTTTTATCCCTCCCACTCCCATCAATGGAAAAAAGAAAGAAAAACAAAACCTTCTAAACACTCACACACATATCTCTATATCTATATAATATGCAAAACAAATTCTTGTATTGGTCCCATCTACAAAAACATCTCAATATGCACCCTGAATCCATCACTTGTCTGTCAAGACATGGTTCCCATATTTCATATTGACCCTCTGGAATCATGCTTGATATTGCATTGTTACACTAGTCAATTCTCCATAGAAATTTCCCTTGAAACAAAGAAGTATGAGAGAGAGAGAGAGATTTACGACAATGTATGCCACACTTCTCATCCATAGTCTGCCACTTTTTTGTCTACAGATGTGAAGTATGTATCAGTATCAGTCCACTGAAGTAAGAATTTGTTATTTTGTCAACTCAACAGGCATATGTCCCAAACACTTTGATAAACAACACAGATAACAATAGAAAAATGAGATACAATCTATGCCCTCAAGGATCTTACATTCCCCTGGGGGAGCATGTGATATATTTACAGAGAAACAGAAGATATAGACAAATAAATGCATGATAATGTTCAGCACTAACAACAGGAGAGTCATGAAAATTTATTGAAGGAGTTGTCAATTGTGTTGTGTTAGAGGGAACCTGGAGTTCCAGGAAATAGAGGTGAGGGGTGGAAGCATTCCAAGTATAGGGGAAATCTGTGTAAAGGCAAGATAGAAGATGGGAAATTGTTTATGAGAAGTAGCAAGCAGGACAGTTTGGATGGTATATAGGGTGTATGAGTGTGAAGTACTATGTAATCAATCTGGAAACAGAGATGGTCAATACGTTGTGAATGGCTTTAAATGATAAATGGATGAATTTGTATTTTATTCCAAAGACAATGGGGAGCCACTGAAACTTGAAGTCCATCTACTAAAATGTAGAAAGGTTGTAAACTATGAGGGTAGAAGGAATGAAGACATTGTCAAAATCACAACTCTATACTGACTGATGGAATTGAGACTTGTTAAATACAGTAACTGGAGTTCTGAAGTTTTAAAAATCAAACATATGAAGAGAACTGGCTCAACAGTTGAAGGACATGGGTTCAAATCTTGCCTCTGATATTTGGTATGTGTGTCCTTGGGCAAGTTTCTTAACTTCCCTGGCCCTCAGTTACTTTATCTGCAAAATGGGAGGGGGTTTTGGACTAAACAGTCACTGAAGTCCCTTCCAACTTTCAATCTAGGATCCTGCGAGCCTTTATTTTTCAGGTTGCAAATATGGAGAACAAGGGAGTTGGATCAAAGTGTCTTGAATTGATCTATAAGTCTGCATTACCCTCTCCTACCTTTCCCCTATCTTATACCAATCTACATATATTGTGCAGCCTCCTGTCAAGAATGAGGCCCTTTGGAGCTATAACTGTATATTGATGAGCAACATGGATTCACAGAAGCCCAAGCAGCTGCCTGGGATGCTGTCCAAGGTACCATCATATCCAAACAGTCATCCTGGGATCACTGGGTTGGTTACCCTCTATAGTCTATAACTATTAGAAGCCCATGAACCTGTAGTTCATTCCCCACAGACACAATTCCAGTTGATTAAGAAGGGTCACCAGTATAGTCTCCCTCTGAGCAAGTTGAATAAACACTTCACTGCATCCTCCCAATTCTCTGGCCCTTTCATTTCTTTCTTTTGCTCTGGCAAATCTGGTGTCCCCAGAATTAATTATTCAACAAGAGGTGACAGACGGAGTACAACAACCCTGCTGGAACTGAGAATAAAGAGGAGCATTGGACACAGCAGCTGCACCTCCCAGACCCTGAAATTTAAGATCTTTATAAATGATCTGTTAAAACTATAGTGACGATAAGCTTATGAATCATGATCTATATTAATCAGGGCTGCTGATATGGAAAGATTAATTGAAACGTGCAGTTCTACACAAATGATAAAGTGGTAACAATTTAATATCAGACAAGAAGAGTGAAGAAATTACACTCCAAGCTTCATGCATCATTACTATGGATATTAATATTTTACACAGCGCAACAGCATCGGGAATCATAATGAAAATCCATAACTAGTGCACAGACATGATTAAATACAACAGTCTTTAGGAGCTGTTTGGTGATGGCAGTTTAGCCATATTTCACTCCCGCTGCTGGTGATTCGAGTGATAGAGTCTAGACGAGGGTGATTAAAAAGTGTTCCTCCTAAAGGCTGTTAACCTTTTACTACAGAAATGAATTTCTTTGATTTTTAAATTATGCCGGTCTCTTTGCTCTTTTCAAATCAAAACCTGATCCTGAGCCTGTTGACAAAGTGTAGTGCCCTCAGGCTACTGACTAAGCAAAAGCAAAGCCCCTGGAATCTCAAGCACCAAGTAAATGGCTTTAGGGGTTCGGGGTGTGTTTTTGTGGGGAGGTGAGAAAAGGGGGAGGACAGGATGACAAAAGTGAAATGCTCAGTCTAGTGAAGACAAAATCCACCATCTATAACCTTAAGGATCTAGGAAAATTATGCATCTTTCGTAAATAGATAGGAGGAATGACTTGGATCAATTTGGAAGCCATAGACTTTTAGAACTAGGAAGGATTATGGAAAACATACAGTTCATTGCTAACTTCCCTCTGTAAAAGGAAACTGAGGCCCAGAGAGATAAAGTGAGTTGCTTAAGCACCACAGAGTGAGATAGTGGCACAGCTGAGACTTGAACCCTGGTCTTCTGAGGATTGGAGTGAATGCACTTTCATTACACTAGCAATTCTCAAAGTTTTTGGTCCCAGAAATTTTGTATGTTTAAAAAAAATTGAGAATCCTTCTTATGACCTCTTTCAAAAAATTTTCATGTTTTTGTAGGTTGTTTTTTGTCGGTATTTACCAGATTAGAAATTAAAATGTCTTTGTATTATTATTAAAATAGTTTTGAAATTATGAACTCTCTAAAAGGATCCTGGAGCCTCTCCTCCACCAGAAGTCCTTGAACCACATGTTGAGAATGATAACATTATACCCCTTGAACCAAGTACATTTTGGGAGTGTAGGGGGTAAAGTGGGGATGGGATCTTATTAGGAGGGTAAAACCAGATTAAACTGGAAATTAAACTACATTCCTCATACACCTTCGTTAGTGGTAAAAATAACAATTATTTTCATGTGTATTTTGTTCAGTGAGTCTGATTATCTAACATCTAAATGGAAAATAACTCATACGAAGCCAAGGTAAAGCATCTGGGGTGATGAGGTTGGCATATGGAGAACTCTTGTTGTCTCTTCCTCTTTAAAGCAGATCTATTCTCTGTAGCCCATTTCACTCCAATGTCATGAATGATATGGAAGGTTTTTGAAGAAGTACAGGTCTACCATTTGAAATTCTAGAGGAATATCCTCTAATGTCCATGTATCTCAAAATTACCACTTGTTTAATAATTCCTTACAATATTTATAGTAATCAGTAATAAACTATGTGTGGTGCTATATCAATAATGCAATATTCACAACACCCATGGTGGTTATGAATATGCTGATATAGTTGTGATTCACAAAATGTAGCAAACTCTCCACATGGAAGGTAGAACCAAAGCCTTTATTCAGATACCAGAAAACCTAGTCCCAGAACCAGAAGGACGATTTCCAGAACCAGAAAGCCAAAGTCATTACAGTAGTCACAAAGTTGATACACATAGTCAATGCAGTGAACACCCACATTCCCAAGCCTTCACAATAGAACAGGCTCCCTCAAGCAGGGATTCCTCTCTCACTCACCATAGCTCCTCAGCCTGGTTCTTGGAAGTTCTCAGTAAAAGTTGCAGAAGGAGGATCTTAGCAAAAAGGTACAGTCTCCAGGTGGTGACTGAGAGAAAATCTGACTGTCCTGCTGGTTCTCTTCCTTATATACAGTACAGCTCTTCCCTGTTCTGCCCCTTCCTGTTAAGGTGTTAACTACTCCCAAGGAGTTAACTTGAAGTAAGGTGCTAAGTGCCTGTTTACTAAGTACCAATAGAAAGGGACATGGAAGATCTTCTGATTCCATTAACATTACAGGTGCATTGTGAGAAGTATAAAAATATATGACAGTCTCTGCTCTCAAATGACTGTTAGTCTAATTGGAATCAGAAAACAAGTGCCTGAAAAGTTGGAATCTACTGAGTGATAAATAAATCATATAGATAATATCTTATATTTACTGAGAGACAAATGGATGTTATGGATAAACACTGCTAAAAATCAAAGAAGGGACACTTTGTGTTGGAGAAAATTTTCTAAGAGGAACGGAGATCTGATCTGGAGTGTGGAAGATGAATACAATTTACATGGGCCCATAATAGGAGAAAGGCATTCTAATCAGAAGGAACAATGGTAAAGAGAGCCATAATAGAAAATGGCCAGTCAGAGACACCACATGGTTAGCAGACCAGGACCAGTTACAGAACATATACCCCACAGTCTCTCCAAATCATTTTCCTTACAAATCATCACAATTCTGTCAGAAACAGTCTCCCAGACCCTCCACTAGAAAACTTATCTGAAAAGTTCTGCCTATGCACCAGACCCCTATTATACTAATGTTCCTCCACTTCTTTTGTCTACTCTAGTTAAGTAGTCCTGCTTA
>JAQQSW010003079.1:0-14780 GCA_028646575.1 Pseudocheirus occidentalis
GGTTTGTCCCTGTTCCTTTACAAAAAGTGTGTGCTTCTAACTACCCTCCCCCCAAACCTGCCATACCCTCCATCATCCCCCCTCTTATCCCCTTCCCCCCTACTCTCCTATAGGACAAGATACCCAATTTAAAGTGTATGTCATTCCTGCCCTAAGCCAAATTCAATGAGAGTAAGGTTCATCCATTCCCTTTTGCCTTCTTGTTCATCCCCTCCATTTTAACACATCCCTTGCCTCTTCTACATGAGATAATTTACCCCATTCTGTCTCTCCCCATCTCCTCTCATTATCTTCCTCTCTCACCTCTCAATTTCACCTTTTAAGTAATATACCTTCCTATTCAATTAATCCTGTGCCCTCTGTCTATGTATTCCTGTATACAAATATACATACATATGTTTTCATATGCACATATACCCTCCTATATAGATATATATGTATGTATGCATGTGTGTATCCATACATATATTGTATGCATGTATAAAATATATAAATGTATACAACATATACATTTTTATTCCTTTCAACTATCCTCATACTGAGAAAAGTTTCATAAGTTACAATTATCACTTTTCCATGTAGGCATGTCAATAGTTCAACTTTGCATTTACCATCTCTTGCTTCTTGTATTTGAATGTCAAATTTTCTATTCAGTTTTAGACTTTTCATCAAGAATGCTTGAAAGTCCTCCATCTCATAGAGTTGCCATATTTTTCCCTGAAACAATATACTCAGTTTTGCTTGGTAGGTGATTCTTGGTTTTTATCTTAGCTCCTTTGATCTCTGGAATATCATATTCCAAGCCCTGTGATACCTTAATGTAGAAGCTGCTAGATCCTATGTTATCCTGATAGTGTTTCCACAAGATTCAAATTGTTTCTTCTTGACTGCTTGCAATATTTTCTCCTTGATCTGGGAACTCTGGAAACTGGCTATGATATTCCTAGGAGTTTTCTTTTTGGCATCTTTGTCAAGAGCTGATCAGTGAATTCTTTCAATTTCTATTTTGCCCTCTGGTTCTAAAATAACAGGGCAATTTTTCTTGAGAATTTCTTGAAAGATGGTTTTTAAGTTCTTTTTTTGATCATGGCTTTCAGGTAGTCCAGTAATTTTTAAATTGTTTCTCCTGGCTCTATATTCCAGGTTGATGGTTTTTCCCAATGAGATATTTCACAATGCCTTCTATTTTTTCATTTGTTTAAATCTGTTTAATAGTATCTTGGTTTCTCATAAAGTCATTAGTTTCCATTTGTTCCAATCTAATTCTGAAGGAATTATTCTCTTCAGTGAGCTTTTGAAATTTTTTTCCATCTGGCAAATTCAGCTTTTTAAGGCATTCTTCTCCTCATTGGCTTTTTTGGCCTCTTTTGCTATTTGAGTTAATCTGTTTTAAGGTTTTATTTTCTTCAGTCAGGTTGCTAACTCTCTTTTCATGATTTTCTTGCATCATTCTCATTTCTCTTCCCAATTTTTCCTCCACTTCTTGTACTGATTTTCAAATTCCTTCTTGAACTCCTCCATGGCCTATAACCAGTTCATATTTTTCTTTGAAGCTTTTGTTTCAGGAGTTCTGACTGTGTTGTCTTCCTCCCATTCCATGCTTTGATCCTTTTTGTCCCCAAAGAAGGAATCTAAAGTTGGATTGCTGTGCTTGCTTTGCTTCCTTTGCTTGCTCATGTTGCCGTTCAATTACTTGACTTTTGAGGTCTGCCTCAGTAGAACTCTGCTTCCAGAGGGGAGAGCTTTGTCCCAAATTGCTGGGGTTTTCACAGCTGCTGGAGCTATTAGTAAGGCACTGTCTCTATAACCACCACCAGCTTTGGCTCACTGGTCACACACTGCAGGACTGCAACCCAAGAACACAATCCATATTCAGGCAGATTAAAGCAAGAGCACTTAGCCTCCTAATGGGTGCTTGGCACTCCCAATGATCTGCAGGCCAGGAGCTCTGAAGCATCCACATGGAGGCACCTGCATGGCCACCACTTCTTCTGCTTCTCATTTCAGTGTTAGAGGCCAGACTGCACTCTGTCCCTGCCATCCCCCTCAAATCCAGCAGAGTTCCACTGACATTTCACTTTGTCTTTGGCCCTTATGGGTTGATCATTCTGGAAACTGCCACAGCTGCTGGTGATCCGCTGGGGTCAATGGTTCTCCCAGTGCATTGTGTTGGACCCTTCCTGCCCACCTGCCAGGCTGCCTTCAGTGGGAGATTTGTTTCTCTCTGTCACTTTGTGGGTTCTGTAGCTCTAAGATTTGTTCAGAGTTATATTTTATATGTATTTGTTGTGGTCATGGGGAAACCCACAGAGATTTCCTACTTCTACGCTGCCATCTTGACTCTGCTCCCCCCACCCTGCTACTATTATGGGGTGTCCTCAACTCCTCATTTTCCTCTGTAATATAATAGTTGACAATTGACACCTTCAAACTGTTTGAAAATGAATGAATGAGTTAGAAGAGCCTGCCCGTTACTCACCCAACTCTTCACAGCCCAGCTGTTTGAACTGCAAAGGATAGTTGAACAATCTCCCCCTGTCCCACCTAGCTCCTGTCAATACACGAATGATCTGCAGTCTGAATTCAGTCAGATCCTCACTGTATCAAAGAAGTATCTTCTTTTCGTAGAAGTAGGGAAAGACACACTTGATTTAATACTATGGACCTTGCAAAGGAAGATGTATTTCTGTTCACTAAACGGGTTCAATCTCCCCTTCTTTCAGCAAAGGAAAAACTTTCAGTGTGGATAGGCATTACATTTACTTAGAGAGGCTGAAGAAGATAGATGCAGAATGTAGTAAGCAAGGCTACTTACTAGGGGTGGATATGTGGTGCAGTGGATAGAACACCAGGCCTATAGTGAGGAAGACTTGAATTCAAATCCAGCTTCAGGTACTTCCTAGTTTTGTGATGCTGGTCAAGTTACTTAACCTCTCTTTGCCTCAGTTTCCTCATCTATAAATGGAGATAACAAAAGTCCCTTCCTCCCAAAGATGTTGTATCAAATGAGATAATCATTGTAAAAGTGTTTAACACAATACCTGACATACAGTAAACACTAGATAAAGGCTATCTATTTTTATTATTATCAAAGTTTTGCTATTGGCCTTCTTTCCTGGCTTTTTTTTGTCTGCCTTCTTGCAAGGAAGAAGTTTTGTTTATTTTCTTATTTGGTTGTTGGCAAGGATGGCAGCCTTTGGGTGGGTCTCAGACTCTTTTTCCTACCTGCAGCCATGAGGGAGTTAAAAAGCCAGACTTTGTACCTTGCTTTTCCCCTTCCTCTTCTCCTGTTCTCCCTTGCTCTTGTCCTTTCTCTCCTTCCTGCCTTTTTCCTATTTCTTCTCCTTGTTAGCAGCTAAGAAGTACACATGCTTTATTATCAGTCAGACTCTTATAGCTTTTCATAGGTTATCTATTATAATCCATTGTCATTCTTTTTGTAGGAATAATTTTGTTATTTATGTGTTATGGATTGTTGTTAAGGCTTTTATTTTTATTACATGCCATTACTGACAGATATTGTTGTTGAAGTAATGATTTCTTTGTGGATCCATACTTTTGGCAATTTAATTTGTATTGGATTAGTATGTTCATTGATCCAAGACAATTCCAAAGGAACCTTGATGAAAAATGCTATCTACCTTGAGAGACAACTGATCGAGTATGAATGCAGACTGAAACAACTTTTTCCCCCACTTCATTTTTCTTGCTTTGTTTTTTTTCCAACATAGCTATATGAAATGTTTTGCATGACTTCATGAACATGTCATATTACTTGTCTTCTCAGTGGTTGGGAGAAGTATGTGAAAAAGGGAACCAATTTGGAACTCAAATTTTTAAAAATGAATATTAAACAAATTTAAAGATTGTTATGTTCATCATGGATATAAAAATTTCCTCTAATTTGTGTTTTGATGATCATACACACACACACACACACACACACACACACAGCCTATACAGTTTTGCTCTGGTGAGATATCTACATCAATATAATTACATAGATTCAATCTACATACAAGTTAGAGAGACAGAAAGATAGACACAAAGATCTGATAGATAGATCTATAAATCTCTCCGGAGCAAAACTGTACTGGTATTTTACTGCATCAGGTTTTTATTTTTTTTAGGTAGGCTAAGACTACCATGAAAAATACTAGGAGTCCTGATAATTCAATATATTTAAGAATATAGAAGATTCAACAGCTGGTGAATGTTGGAGGGCTTTGTTGCTTCTATTTAGCCCTTTAACAATGTTTAGCATCATGCCTTTCCTTCTCTTTGCCTTGTAGAGCCTTGGCAGAATGAATAATAAAGATAATAGCTAATAAATGAATATTGATTGGGCTTACTATGGCTTGCTCATTTCTAACTTGTAGGGAACTCATTCTTTCACTATCCATCTATGAATATTTATTGTCTACTGAATGCATAATCCTAATGGCAATATAGAAACACATGGTGGCCATGAGGCTGCAACACATTAGAGACCAAGAATTATTGAAGGGAAACAACAAAAGGGGTCTGAACCAAAAGATATGTGACTGTAAAAGAGAGTGTGCTACTTATGTGGCAAGACTGAGAGATACCCAATACACAACACATATACTTAATTTGTATCAATAAAATAACAAGACAATGAAACAAAAGTCCTAAGCATGTTGGGTGAAGCCCCACTGGAAGATTTGAAGGGAGACATAAGCAAGCCACAGAGATAATAAGGTATAAATTGGTTACCAAGTCCACCAATGTGGGAGCATCTATGTTATTGAGATCACATATCTATTGAAGTACTGAAATGTGAGGTTTTAAAACATGGTACCATGCTTCCTTGAGCTTGCCATCTATTAGGAGGTATGAAACAATACTATATGATAAATGCATTAGAAGGTTGAAAAAAACACTTTTTTGAAGTACAACAGGAAAGATAATTCCCAACAGGGGACATAAGATAGACCTCATGAGTGGAGGGGGCATGTAGGAAGGACTTTAAAGATCTAGAAGGAATTCCACAAATGAACAGGTGAAAGGGCGTTATAGATAGAGGGAAAATGTGAGAGAAGACATGGAGGAGTGAAAAAAGAAGATTGTATCTAACGGGAAGAGAATAGGGCAGTTTGAACCAAATGTAGCTTGTACAGAAATAAATAATATAAGGAAAAGCTGGAAAGGTAGAATAGCATCAAATTACGGAGGCCCTGAAATGCAAGGTAAAGAAGTATAAATGTTACTCAGTATGCAATAGGGATGAAGGCAATTACAATATCTTTCTGCTTCCAAAAAAGTTTCTTTAGAATATTTCTTACATTTCTTTTTGTAGTCCACATAGAACCTAGCACAAGAGTAGCACATAAATAATTTTCGTAGTTATTTACAGCATTCTCTCAGCAAAGAATGAGCTCTCTCATTTTTCCCTGATCTTATATTTCTTCTGAACAAATTCTCTGCATGATATCCCTAAATCACCAACTGCTTGCTGGACAACTCCTAGATGTCCCACAGACTTCTCAAAATCAGCACGTCCAAAATGAAACTCAAGCTGTCCTGTAACATTATTAATGGTTCCTCAAACTTAACACTACATCTCTTACTTCTATGAATTTGCACGAGCTGCTCCCTATGCCAGAAATTCACTACTTTGTCGTTTCCACCTCTAAGAATTCTTGACCTATTTTGAGCCTCAGTTAAGGTTCTACAGTCTTTGTGAAATCTTTGATTCCACCCCCAACCCATGCTCCAGAAGTTAGTGTTCTTAATCTTCTTAGCCTTCCTTGTACTAACTATTCTATATTGAAAATGTAGAGAATTTGAAAATCCATTTTCCTTATTGTTAATTATGAGAAAAGGCATTTGACTTGGTAAAACAAGATGCTACTTTACAGGTTCTTTTATAATAAGGTCATTCCCATCTATATATCAAGATCATTCAAGATTCTTTGGCAGATTTAATAATGGAAATAACCTTGTTCAATGACTCTGAAGAATATAAGGTGATACATAAAACAGAGGGAAGTATACTCAACAAAAGTATTCAGCACTGTGGCGGATGAAATCTAGGCCAGAAACCCAGAAAGCATTCCCTGTGGATGGTAAGGTCCTTTAGATGCTCTAATATGTGGATGAAATTATGTTAATTGATTCAAGCCCTAAGATATCATAGAACCTCCTGGAAGAAATTTGTAATCACGTAAAGGACTGTGGTCTATCTTTCTAAGTGGGAAAAAGCAAGTGGATGAAAATTATAAATTTCAACTTACATTAATGGATACCTCATAACTCTCATCCAATGACGTGCGTGTGTGATATAGACAAAACAGGTAGACAATGAGCTTGACTCTGAGTTGATAAAGTAGACGAGTGGTCTGTATTGCTTTCAGAAAATTTCAAAGCTCTTTTCCTAATCCCACAATTCCCAGAACACCAAATATCTATCTTTCCAATAGAAACATTTTGCCTGTGTTGCTGAATGACAGTGAGACCTGCTGTGACATTACCTCTGAAGAATTAATGATGAACATCACACAGAGAGCATTCAAAAGGATGATGTTGCGTGTGAGTAGGCTGCAACAAATTATCAGTAATAAACTATGAAGAACAGGAGTAAAAGATGTCATCGAAGAATTGTATGAAAGATAAAGAAGACAGGTCTATCATGTGGGAAGAGTAATAAATGACATATGGATGACAAGAGTGATCGACAGTTACCCATGAAATGTCAGGAGAAAAAGAGGAAAGTTTCCCTCTTTTGAATAGAGCCTCAGGAATGAACTTTGTGTTAGAAGTATGTAAGCATTATACAGGATGGGCCAGCATAGCTGGGATGTGATTTATATCTATGTATAGAATTCATGAATCAATTATATCACAGAACCATTTGAATATCTGAATATTTGAACATACTATACTTATTTATATCCATATTGTATCCAGATTGTAGAATATAAGTGTCTTGAGGTCAGGAATCTTTTCCTTTGTATACCAGAATGTAGTGTATTATCTAGTACATCATAGTGACTTAATAAATGTTTGTTGAATTTAATTACAAAATTCCAGAGTGACATAAAAATAATAAATATCTTGCCCCTGTCCTTTAGAAGCTAAATATCTAGTAAGAAAAGAAATGATATATTCACAAAAAGTCATAATTCAAAACAGAAAATTATGAGAGAATTGTAGACAAATTGTTCTGAGAGTATGAAGAAGTTAAGGAAAGTTTTATGAAGTAGGTAACATTGGAGCTAAGTCTTGGGAGATGGGTAGGATTACAGAAGTCAGAAAGGATAACACGGGGAAAATAGAAACATAGGCTTGAACAGTTAAAAAAAATTGTCACATAAACATTCTCTGAAAAATAATTTTAAAATAGTTACTATATCATAAGACTTCTAGGTAGTGAGTCCAAATAGTATCCACTAATCTGAATTTTCTTCCCGTTTCATTCATTGAGTACTTTAGGCTATAGATCATTATCAATATTTTTGTCAGGTTTGTTTTTTATTCAGCATAAGGTTTAGTAATTTCACTAGTAATTACTTCTCTTTTTCAGACCTCTAATCATTATTTAAGGAACTAAAATTTAAGGAAATCACCACTTAACAACATGTAAATTTTTTCATTAATTGAAATTTATATTCTATCATCTGTATAAAGAGACTAATGATTAATAAATGAGTCATGGATAGTGTCATATATAATCCATTATACAAAACAGGCAGATATCACTCTACAACTAATGATGTCTTTCAATATTATTGTCATCATTTTATAAACATGGCCACTAAATGATTATAAAATGTAATGTAAAGTCAACCCCTTGATAGAGATGCACCTATGTAAGGACAAAATTTAAAAATTGATACAATAATTAGATACCTTTTTTTAAAATTCCAGATCAATTCTGGGACTTTGTCCCTTACATTTTGGGGTTATTTCAGAAATTGGTGATTTGATTTTTTACTGTTCTACATGCGACTTAGATCTTACCTCTAGTCTCATAGGCTTACAGGATTATAGCATCATAAATCCAGGTTTGTAAGAAACTTCAGAAGCCAGCAATCCTACAGTGTTTAAGTAAGATATTTTACCTTCACTAAGACCATTTCAATGGATGTTAGTCAATGAAAATTATGTTTGCATCTCAACACACAATACAATATTGCTCAAATAATATTTTCATACAATAATGCCTCTGATTAAGATATGTATTTTTAAACCAAATAGCTTTGAGAATAGAAACATCAATAGCACCATAATTAATGAATTTATTAATTATATTTTCCTGCTACATTCAACTGTACTTGCTCTTTTGATGTCCTGTGAATGAAAAAAAAGCAAACATATTCCTTTTAAAAATGGAAAAATTTTATAGAGTCCATTAAAAGACTTTAATGAGCCATGAAGCCAGTATTCTCATAGTTCTCAGATTTTCCTTTGTGTTTAGGTATAGTCATAAAGACATCTAACAGAAACAAAACAAAAACCAGAACTGTGTCTACAGACTAAGATACAATTGAAAATTAAGGCAATTATTAAGCTAATTTAATCTCCCAAAGCAAGACTTTATCAATTGCATATAACCCTACTCCATATCTGTGGTTTAACAATATGGAAAACTATCTAAAAATACAGAAGCTCCCTATAACAATGTCATCATTAAATCATTTGTACAGTTGTCTTAAAGAGTTACCTGGGGGGAACTGAAAGGTTAAAGAACTCACTTAGAGCCAGATAGTTATCATGTGTCAGAGACAGTACTGAACCCGGGTCTTCCTTATTCCAAGGTCATCCCTTTATCCACTACATCATGCTACCTCTGTATCTGTATGCATCAGGTAAAATTTTATTTTGCATTCAAATTAATCATTCCCTGAAATCAATCCATGAAATTTTAAACCTAAATAGGGAGAGTTTAAAGGTAAATTATTTCTTTGTCCCATTGCTCAGTATTTAAATTCAGAGAATATAGCTAAATCATGCCCAAAGGTGATGTATGATACCATGAACACTTATATAAATAACTTGAACAACATAAAAAGGTGAAAGAAAAAATGAGACAGAATGTAGCTGCAGGTGGCTGAAATAAAGTAAAAAACTGGACCACAATGAACAATGTTTTCATGCATCCACAAAATTTAATAGGCTTGGAAGCCACATGCAACCTTTATTTTCTCTGTCTCAATTCACTTGATAAACCTGATGTCGTCAAAAGCTTTTTGACTCACTACCCAAGCCAATTTACAAAGTCAAGATATGAAAATGGTAAATTATTCTGTTTATTATTCATGATGAATAGTAAATCAGTATATTAACATTTCTTTAAATATTTCACTAGCATTTGAGGATGATTAGAACAGAACAGCTGTTGAGAAGCTTACCTGGTTGCAAAAAAAAAAAGCATCCATTCAATGTTCATTCTTTTTACTCCATTCTCTACATCTTTCTCTCTGTTTATTGTGATGATTTTATTTTTATCTGTATTCAAAAACATGCCAAAACAACCACCATCACCTACTCTACCATGCCTCAAGTTTATGAAAATTGGGAAACAAGATTGAAAACAAATGGGGAAAATGTGGTATAAAGAAAGCTTCTACTAAAAATATCTGTCTCCAGGTATCTGTCCAAGGGTGATATTTTCCCTTCTTCCATATTGTTCATCAGTCCTTGCCATACAAAACCCTCCTTTCTTTCTCTCCAGGAGGCTCCATGAACAAGGAGAGATGCTCTGATTAACACCATAGGCAGAAACACAACCATGCAATTTGGTCAATCATACTTTTTTTGTCATACATTGTCATATCAGAAGCACAAAGGAAAGGATCCTGACTAGTGCTTCCCATTACCTTCACCCCCCAGTCACCAATCTAAAGGCATTTCATATTTGTAGAATGCACTTAATTTCAAAGTCTTATTTCATTTTAAATGATATCATCAGTATGTATGTGTCAATGATAATAGAAAATTAAGAAGTTATTAAAAAGTATTAGCACTGATCAGAATTATGAAAAAAAATTAAACTCATCTAGAAAGTAACTAGCCATTAATCCACTAATATTTTAAGTATATTTATTTAATTTTTTCCCAACTACATGTAAAAACAGTTTTTAACATTCAGCATTTAAAATTCTGAATTCTAAATTCTCACCTTCCCTCCTATCCCCCCTCCACATTGCTTTGTAGCATATATATATATACACACTTATACATATATATGTACATACATGCTATATATACGTATGTATGTATATATCTGCTATATATGCTCTACATATAAATGTGCATATATGTATACCATTGCTATAGGTTATACATGTGCAGTAATGAAAAACACGTTGCCACATTAGTAATGTTGTAAAACACAGACAAAAACTCACAAAAGACAAGAAAATAAAGAAAAATTCTAAAATTAGGCTTCACTATGCATTCCAACTCCATTAGTTCTTCTCAGGAGATTGACAGCATTTTTCATGAAAAGTTCTTCGGAATTGTCTCAGATCACAAATTGCTGAGAATAGCTATCATTCACAGTTGGTCATAGTAAAATAGTGCTGTCAATGTCAATTGCTCATTTCATTTCACATAACTTCATATAAGTATTTCCAGGTTTTTCTGAGAGCACCATCAAAATCATAACCACAACTTGTTCAGCCATTTCCCAATTTATGGGTATCTCCAAAATTTCCAATTCTTTGCCATCAATAAAAGAACTACTATAAATAGTTGAATACATATAGGTTCTTTTGCATTTTTCAAAATCTCTTTGCGATACAGATCTTGTAATGGTACTACAGGATCAAAGGGTATTTATGGTTTTATAAAATTGTGGGCCTAGCTTCAAACTGTTCACTACAGAATGGGTGAATCAGTAAACCATTTGCCTAGACTGCATTAGTGTTTCAGTTTTCCACATCACCTCCAGCATTTGTCATTTTCCATTTCTGTCATATTGGCCAATCTGACAGGTATGAGGTGATACTTTAAAGTTATTTTAATTTGCATTTCTCTAATCAATTGTGATTCTCTAATCACTTTTTCATATGAGCATAGATAACTTTGATTACTTCATCTGAAAAGTCCCTGTTTATACCTTTTGACCATTTGTCAATTGGAGAATGCCTCTTATTTTTATAAATTTGGCTTAATCATCTATATATTTGAGAAATGAGGCCTTTTTCAGAGAAACTTGCTGTAAATTTTCTTCATACTTATGATAACTATGTGTTTCCTTCTATCCTATTTTTACCCCATTGAACTTGCTCTCTTTACTTTCACCCTGTCCATCCTCAACAATGTTTCATTTCTCATTGTCACGTCCCCTCAATTTCACCCTCCCTTCTATCAAACCCCCCCTACTCTTATTTTCTTTCCCTCCTACTTTCCTGAAGGGTGATAAAGATTTCTATACCCAACTGAGTATATTTTTCTCTCTGAGCTAATTTCAGTAAGAGGAAGGTTTAAGTGATTTCCCTATACTGTAAAAGCTCTTTTGCAACTCTTTTATGTGAGATATTTACCTTATTCAACTTCCTTTCCTTTTCTCCTAATGCATTCCTCTTTTTCACACCTTAATTTTATTTCTTAAAGTATCATCCCATCGAATTCAACTTATACCCATGCCTTCTCTCTATGTATACTCCTAACTGGCCTAATAATTATAAACTTCTTAGGAGTTATAATTACATCTTCCCATATAGGAATGTAAATAGTTAATACTTATTGACTACCTTAAGATTTCTCTTTACTGTTTATGTTTTTATGCTTCTCTTATAATTCCTGTATTTAAAAGTCACATTTTCTATTCAGTTTTGATCTTTTCATCAGGAATGCTCAAAAGTTCTATATGTTACTAAATATCCACTTTTTTCCCTGAAGAATTAGATTCAGTTTTGCTGCACAGGTGATTGCTGTTTGTAATTTCAGCTCCTTTGCCCTCAAAATATCTAAGCCCCTCAATCCTTTAATGCAGGATTTTATAATTTTGTGTTATCCTGACTGTTACTCCATAGTATTTGAATTTTTCCTTCTGGATGCTTACAATATTTTTTCCTCATACCAGAAACTCTGAATTTTGGCTGTCATATTCCTTCGAGTTTTAATTTTGGGATATCTTCCAGGGAGTAATCAGTAGATTCTTTCAATTTTGACTTTACCCTCTGGATCTAGAATATCAGGGTAGTTTTCCTTGAAAATTTCTTGAAATGTGATGTCTAGATTTTTTTTTCTTATTATGGCTTTCAGGTTGTCCAATAATTCTTAAATTATCTCTGCTAGATCTATTTTCCAGGTCAACTGTCTTTTCAATAAGATATTTCACATTTTCTTCTAATTTTGCATTCTGTTGAATTTGTTTTATTGTTTCTTAAAGTCTCATAAAGTCATTCGCTTCTACTTGTCCCATTTTCATTTTTAAGGAATTATTTTCTTCAGTGAAATTTTGTACCTTCTTTTTCATGTGGTTAATTCTGCTATTTAAGGAGTTCTCTTTTTTTTCTGTATTCTTCTTTTATAATTTGGACTATTCTGTTTTTTAAAGTGTTATTTTCTTCAGTATTTTTTGCCTCCCTTGCCAGCCTGTTGACTCTTTTTTATTACCAGATTTTATTTTACACCAGGTGGTGGATGCAAAGCATTCCTTTTTAATAAAGCATAGACAATTAACTTCATTCAGAATACATTTTTAATGCACACATACAAAAAAGGATTCATATAATAAATTGTTTTGCAGTCTAAATGTATGATATCTTGGAATACAAATAGTTTAGAAATCAAAAGCCAATCTAAAAAGACTCATTTGGCTCCGATTTTTACAATACTCTTACTGTATTATCAATATCAGAAATCTGTTCCTTCAGCTGTCTCCATTGTTCTGGATTTAAAGAAATGCCTTTTCTATCAGGTTTCATTTCACCTTCCTGATCCATCCAGTATTCTTTAATATCAGTTAGGACTTTTCCTTTAAAGTCCCAAATGCTGACATAGCTCATATTTACAATGTGGAACATATGAGCATCTTGACTGCTGCTTTGCTTGGATGAAGCTTGTGCTTTAGAACTTTCTCCTGTCTTTTGCTTCTTTATGTTTTTTTCTGGAAGAGCTTCCTTTTTACTCTTTGCCTTTTTGTCAGTTTCACTGTCAGAATCATTTCCAGATGAGCTTGAAGAAAAAAGTTCCTTTGATTTGGGCATCACTCCATTCCTGTGACCACACATTCTGCTCTTAGCTCAGGAATCCTGTTGATTATTTTTTCAAGATTTTCTTTTGTCACTCTCATTTTCCCAAATTTTTTCTTTACCTCCATTATTTGATTTTTAACATCCTTTTTGATCCCTCTCAGAAATCCTTTTGGAGCCTGAAATTTCTCTGAGGGTTTGTCTGCAGAGGTTTTTAACGTTGTTTTCTGAGTTTGTTTTTTTTATCTTCGCATCACCATACTAACTTCCTATGATCAGGTTCTTTGTTGTTGTTGCTGTTTGCTCATTTTTTATCCTATTTCTTGACTTCTAACTCTATGTTAAAATGGGGTTCTGCTCCAGGTTTGGAAGGGGTCCCAATCTTCAGGTCTTTCTTGCTGCTGCTATCAGAGCTAATTATGGGATTTTGTAAGCTTTCAGTTCTTCCAAGATGGTATGTTCTAAGGAGAGTTGTGGTCACTACTATTCTGGCCTGTGCTCTATGAGTGATCACACACACACCGTTTCATACTGGAACTATGACCAGGTCCCTGATCTCCTATGGCCACAAGTTCTGGTGTGCTAGTGCTCCTTTTCACTTTGGGACTACAATCCAAGACTACAACTGGAATCCATGTATGTGCAATGCAACAGAGATTTGGACCCAGAGCCAGCAAAGGGACCCCTGTAATCTTTTTCTGACAAGTTGTCTTAGCCCCTTACTATCTATGGCTGAAAACTCCCAAAATTACTGCCACTGCTGATTCAGTTGTCCACAAAGCATGGTGCTGATTTTCTGGGCTCTGGCCTGTGCTCTACTCTCACTTGGCTGTAATAAATCTTTTCTGGTGACCTAAGTTGTTTTGGGCTAGAAAATTTTGTTGCCCTTTTCTTTCATGGGTTATGCCACTCTTAAATTCATTTTGAGGTATTATTTAACATTATTTGTTGGAGAATTAAGGAGGGCTCAGGTGAGTCTCTGGATTTCCTCTACCATCTTGAATTCCATAATATTTTGTACCAACAGTTTTCTTTAATTTTATTTTCTTGATTACATCATTCATTTCCACAAGGTTTTGAGTTACAGATTTTCTCCCCTTCTTTCCCCCACCCCCAAGCCCAAAACAGTGATCTCACCGCAAAGCCGCTCCCAAAATCTACTCTCTGCTAGGTCCTCCTCCAACGCCCCTCTAAATTTCTGGTAGGGCAGGGGGGTCTCCCTACCCCAGTCCCTGCATGTCTCATTTACCAGTTGCATGTAGTTAATAATAACAACAAATATATATACATATATATATATGTTTGTTTTGTTTTTTTGTTTGTTTAACATTTGATTGTACAGCTTTAAATTTTAGATTTTTGCTGTTCCTCCCTTGTCACCCACTCCCACTGGAAGGAGCAGCGATTCAATACAGGCTGTACATGTATAATTATGCAGGACATCTCCATGGTGGACATATTGTGAGAGGCTGATTGTATGTCCCTCCTTCCTATCCTGCACCCCCCCCTTGTTTTGTTCTTTTCTGTGTCCCTGTCCCTTTACTGAAGTGTGTGCTTCCAGTATCCCTCCCCCCAACCCCGCCTTTCCCTCCATCATCCCCCCTCACATCC
>JAQQSW010003080.1:0-14780 GCA_028646575.1 Pseudocheirus occidentalis
TCTCTTTCTTTCTTTCTTCTCTCTCTCTCTCTCTCTCTCTCTCTCAATCTCTCATGCCCTCTATGACTCTGGTGGCCCTCCTTCAGGTGTGTAATGGTAATGGAATTTGGAGATGCCCCTGAATTGACTTGGCTTTTGGGTTGAGTGTTAAGACCCAGAGCTTGTGAATTCCACTTGTGGGATGGACTTGTTGATGTGAAGAGAGGGGGCTGACCTGGGAGGAGCCATGAATGGAAAGGAAGGCTCAAGCCCAGAGAAGGCCAGAAGAAGAAGGACTTTTGGGGGAAGCAGTATCCAGTGTCATTGAGCCTGAGTTGCTGAGAGAGACTGCTAAGAGCCCATTGGAGCTACCCAGGACTTTTGAGGAGCTGCTGAGAACTGAGGAGGCATGGCTGTGATGCTGGTATTTTGTCTCTGTTTTGATGCTGTTTTTCCAGATTCACCTGATGGTGGACAGTGCTGCTGTTGTGGAGGTCCTGGAACCTGGCTGTTGGTGCAGAAGCCCTGAAGAAGGATTCTCTTGTTGTATGTTCACAGAAATCCTAGAAGGGGGTCTTGCTGATACTTTCAGGGGTTCTGTTACTGTTCTACAGGCAGAGTGTGATTTGATGAGGACACTGGCTATGGCTTTGTGGAGCCTTGTCTCCTCAGGAACTGAGATTGCTGAGGGCTTGCCTCCTGTGAAGATGAAATAAGGGTCTTTCCTTGGGTTTTCCATGCTGAGATGTTATCTTGACCTTGTTATGGCTTAAGGGTGGATGGCCTTTTGTGCTCTCCTGCTCCCTTTTGAGAAAATGCTTGGTGTTAATGGATGGTATTGTAATTACTTTGAGTCCAGGGTTGGGAAGCCTTTGGCCTTTTTGTGCTCTGTGATTAACCAAATGAATGTACTTTGTTTATAATTGGAAACTGATCTCTATTTGAGAAGAACTCTCTCCATTTGAGAAGAGACTTAAATGAATGTACCGTCTAGGGGTGCAGTAATACCTGGATCAAACTGAGAACTTACTTGCTAAACGAATGTTATACTGTATTTTGACTTTCTCTGTTCTGTGAATGTTTGCTGAATAAAGGGGGTTTGCTATGCTGGTAATCCAAACCTTGGAAGTTGCCTTTGCTTGGCATTACAAGGTGATCTACAAATTCATCATGTTAGAGGTAGCTGACCACTTACTGAATTCAGCTTGAATGAATGAACACTCTTACTCATTCTGTTACTCGGCAAGTAGTCCAAACTCTTTGGAGAGAGAAGTCACTTCAACCATCCATCAAGGGGTTTCATATCTAAATTTTATGGAAAATTTGAAACCTTCTAGGTCCACATGCAAAAAATCAAATAGAATTGATTTTGGAAAGATAGTAAATAGGCTTTGGATTTTTTTTGTTTATGCTGATATTTTTAATGTTCACAGGTTCTGTGAATGACCTGTGACTTTGTTATCTCTCACTGAGAAATAGATAAAAGTCTTTTTCTTTGTTAACTTTTCCTTTTTTTCATTTAGTTTATTCATCGACATTGTCTTTTGGCCCATGATACCCTGTTTTATTTCTATTCTTTAATTTTATATATCTTGGTTTTATTTCTATTTTAAACTATGAGCTCTTGGAATTACCTTCCCAAAGTCACTACTTCTACTATAGAGGTCAAGATAGGGGACGCTGAGCGTGTTAGAAAGCATTCTCCCTCTGAAGAGCTATAATGAATAATCTTGAATTAGGAAAGTTGGTAAAGCAAAGAAACAAACCTGTGTCCTCTTGGTGGGATGGTGGAAGGAGAAGCATTGCTCCTACAGGCAGAATGCCTCTGGGTGACTTGGGCAGCCCCATTCACCTCCTTGAGTCTCAGTATCCTCATTTGTAAAAGGAGAGGGTTAGATGATCCTTATGGCTCTGAAGCTATGATCCTTTCACTTTAATAGAGAAGCAGAGACTACAGATGGGCAAGGCAAGGGGCATAATGTCTTTCTGGCTTGAAGTTTTGTTTGCTTTTTTCTTTTTTACAAAGGAGTTCAATACTAGATAGAATCATGGGATAAAACCAATGGAAACTATATGTGTATGTATGTAAGTCTTTTATGTATATGTATATGTATTCACATGTTATATATTACTATGTAAAACATACTATGTAATAGATATATTTTAATAATATGATATGACATGGCATGGCATGACACATATCACATCATACCATATCATATCCTCATATGAAATAATGTGATATGATATGATATACTATACTATACTATACTAAATATAATATGATATGATGTGATGTGATGTGATGTGATGTAATATAATATAATATGATATGATGATATGATATGATATGATGTAATATTATGTAATAAATATAGATGAACCCTTTCTCTAATGCTGGTTTCCACAAAATCTGAATATAGCCTATGTTTTTCCTCTTAGAAAGGGAACAGTAAAAGTCGATTACGAAAAGTAAAACTAAAAATAAACACATCTTCTCTGAACTAAAAGTATTGTTAAAACCCAAACCAAGCATGCACAAAACATTTGCTCTATACAGTATTTTCATGTAGTTCTTTTTCGTCTTGTTTCTCCAGGTTTTCCTTGTGAAGATTGTTTTAGGGATGTAATCTATATTTGAGTATCATTGCATCTTCAAAGTATTACACTGTTTTCATTTTCCCCATTTAAAAATAAAATATTCTGTATCTTAATGATGATATTCTTCTATTTGCCTAGGAACTTTTCCAAATCAATAATAACTATGACAATTGCTTTTCTATTTCTTAATACTTCAAACTTGACATCATTGAAATCAAGCCTAGTATTCCCAAGGCTTTCTCTTAAGTGGTTTGTAGAAGTTTTGAGCCAAAAGTGATATTTTTGAATAAACCAACATAGTCTGTGCACTGAACAATCATGAGGCTATATCTGGTTGACAAGAATTGTTTTCTCCAGGCTAAACTCTCCTAGCCCCTTCAGCTGGGCATTTGCATCCTCACAGACCCTTCATCTTCTCTGCGTGCTCTCCATCTTAGCAAGGTAGAAAGTCTACACTTGAATAGACGTTTCTAAGAGGAAAAAGGCAAGCTATGTTCAGATTTGGTAGAAAGCAGAATTGGAGAAAGGGCATATCTTCTTTAATATATATTGTATTATATTTCATCATCGAATGTCTTACCATCTTGTAGCATATCATCTTGTCTTATATGAGGTCATATCATGCTATATTATAAACATAGAAATATCACAGCATATGTAGTTAGAGCGTTTTATGTAGTATATGCATTCTATAGTAATCACATGTTATCTTATATAGAGATATATATTTACTAATATGACGTGACATGGCATGGCCCGGCACACAGCATATCATATTACACATATGTTTACATATATACCCACATATGTAGTTGCCATTTGTTTTATCCCACAATTCTCTCTAGTATTGAACTCTTTGCAATAAAGAAAAAAGGAAATAAAACTTCAAGCCAGAAAGACATCATGCCCTTTGCCTTGCCCATCTATAGTCTCTGCTTCTCTATTAAAATATTCAATTTATAGCTTTAGAGCCATAAGGGTCATCCAATTCTTTCATTTTACAAATGAGGGAGCTTGGGCTCAAGGAGGTGAACAGAGCTGCCCAAGTCACCTAGAGGTATTCTGCCTGTAGGAGCAGTGCTCTTCCTTCTACCATCCCACCATCCCACCATCCCACCATCCCACCATCCTACCCTGAGGACAGAAGTTGATTTGTTTCCTTGTTTTATCAGCTATCCCAGGTCAAGATAGTTCATTATAGCTCTGCCAGTCAAAATGCATTTTTAACATTGTTGGATGCAACTGAATTTCATTGGGGCCGGGGTGGGGAGAGAGTTCCTATGTCAAAAATAAATTGTACAAAGTCACAGGACTATTTGACTTGTTGGGGGAAGATCCGGGACCAGATACCCTGGCTCCAAATTTCACATTCTTTCTATTTTGCCATATAGCCTCTGAACTCAATGGTGAGGAATTTGTCAACTTTGCATTATCACCAAGCTACTCTTTCATCTTCCCTCATCTCCATAGCACCTCTTGACTCCTGCCTTTTGGACTTGTTTTCCTTCTCTGGTTGACATTTCTTTCTATTCAACTGAAAGCACATACTTTATGTTGAGGAGGACTGCCTTTTATAATGCGTTTATATGGAAATATTTTTGATTGACTAAATGATGGAGTATCTGGTAATGGTCCTCCCTGACAAGGTGCAGACTCTTCAGTCATAGCAAACAGAGATGTGGTCAAGGTAAAAACCAGTGGAGCTTGGCGAGTCCTCCACTGGCCATGGAGCTCCTGTCTCCTGTTGATGGAGTGCTGGCAAAGAGGAGAATCATGATTTGCAGAGAAAAAGGATAAAAAGATTTCTCCCAATTGCTCACATAGCATCTGAGACATCAAATGGTTCTTCCAAAACAGCATTCTGATGAGTTAAGTGTAAATGAATCAGAAACATACGGATTGCATTTCCCTTGAAATACACAGGGGCTTAAAAATTAAGGGGAAAAGTGCCTGGCAAAACGTGTTTTGAATTTCTCTAAGTCCAAAAGGTTTGAAAAGCACTTCAAGATGTTTTGCCAAGCAGCTCAAAACACAACTGTGTTCTTCCATCCCTTTCCTGATCTGGTCTATACATACACACACACATGCATACACATACACACATACACACACACATATACATGAATATATTTTCATTTTGACTGTCCTCTGGTCTCAGGATGGGGGTGGAGAAAGGGAGTTGGTAACAAATGCTTTATTGAAGTTCTTCTCTTTTCTTGTTTACATTTTGATACAGTATCTGTCCTTTGGTCAGTGGGTCAATAAGCATTTATAGAGCACCTACTATGTGCCATGAACTGTGCTAAGTCCTGGGGATAAAAAAAAGACTAAAGATCGTCCCTGTCTCCAAGGGGATCACCAAGGGGTGAAGATGGCAGAAAAAGGAGATTGTGACTAGTGCAGGAATGATGCCTGGGGAGAGAGCTAAGACATTGGAGGCCATGATGGGAACAAAGAGCAGATTTTGGTATCTGAAAGCAAAGAAAGGTGGAATAACAGCACTCTGTGAACAGATCAAGGGATTTCACAATTCCTATCAGGGATAAGAATGGGAAAATCAAGGGTCTGATCATCTTTGCCCAGTTCATCTAGAAAGATAAAGAAGAGGAGCCATTAAAAAAGGTAATTGACACATAGAATGAAGGTCCTTGAAGAAAGATCTTTAAGTGTTAAGATCATTTGTTTTCTGCTTTTTCTTTTCAATGCATTAATTATTCTGCCCTGGCAGGCTAGACAACAAGCCATAAACATCCAGCCTATGAAATATCAGCCAACGAACTGATGTTAAAATGATGAATGGGAGACACATAATTTAATGGGGAAGACAGCATAGCTAGCAAAAGGTAACCAATGTCATAAAGTAATATAAGCAATTGAGTGTCTGATATGGGGGGGGGGGGGAAAGTAGAATAAGAAAGGAGGGGTAGAGAATAATATAATTGAATGAAATGGAAACAAGAAAGGAAGAATGGAATGCACCACACAGGAAACAGAATAGTCAGATGGGGTAGGTCAGATCAAAATGGACTAGAATAGAATAGTTATCTTCCTCAATGACAGCGCCTTTAGGTATTGGGAGGAAAGAATAATTGTCAAGCTTAGAAAGTCTCCCAAGGATTTTCATATTAGCAGTGAGGTTGATGGTTTGGAAAGTGGCACAGGTGATCTGAATAAAACTCAATCACTTTTCTACAATTGGCTGTGTGTAAGGAACTCAGTCTCTCTTTATCTCTTTAAATGGTCATTAAATTCCTGGATTGGTTACCTCCTAGCATTGTTTTGAGGTTTAGATGAAACAAGGAATGAAAAGAACCTTGTGACCTTTAAAGGGTCAAATAAATATCTGTCCCTCAGTACTATTTCAAGGTAAGTTGGTCAAGTGTCAGGCATTTATTAAGTGTCTACTATGTACTAGGCACTTTGCTAAGCTGAGTCCAAAAATTCTTTTTCTTTCAAGGAAGGAACACACTTTCTAAGACAAAGGGAAAGGCAGTCTAGGGTCAGCAGAGAAGCTGTTGCAGTGTAGAAGGGCATGAATGATGGCTAGAAGGAAGAATGCTGGAGAGTTTAGAGAAGGTTTCAGTCAGTCCTTCACTCCCACCCCTTGTATCCAGTACTTACACTATGTCTATATGTCCCAAATATACCTGGAAAAACTCAGTCACCACTGAACCATATTGTTACTGATGCCTTACATACAGAACTAAATAACCAGAGAAATAGGTCTGTGTCAATGTATCAAGCCCATTGCCTGAATGGACCAGATGTTTTTTGAGTGTGTAGATACAACCTTCATTTGAACCACTTCTTGCTGCCAGGGTGCTTTAAATAACATGTGCCAGGCTTAATGTTCCTTCTTCGAAAGCTTTGATAACATTTCAGCAATAAAAAGAGCAAAGCCAGTGACTTCCTGAGCTAAAACTTCCAGGGGAATCCTAAGAGCTGCCCAGAGGTAGAAATGCACCATTGGGAGCATAGAGGTGGTGGGAACAGAAAGCATTTTATCTGCTTCTATCCATTCTGATAACTTTTTGGCCAAATAAACAGATCCAGTAAAATCCAATTAACTGCACTCACTATTTGGATTTGTATATTTGGATTAAAAAATGAAAAGGCAAATAACCTATCAGCCCGCTGAGGTAGTGTTGATATAAAAAATACCTTTTGGACAAACATGGCTTGGCTGCCAGATTGTGGCCTGGAGTGAATTTTAAGAGATCAGCTTGATGCTTTCTAAGTCCCAGGGAAGTTGGCCTGAGCACGTTTCCTTTCCCCTGGATGGTAAAGGAGACCTTGGTTGGGAGATGAATTCAGAACATTGTTGGAAATGTTAATGTGCTGCTAACATCTTCAAGCTCATTTTGGTATGCCTCTTATATTCTCCCTATTGAGCCAACAGTAAAAATTAACTAGAGACAGATGATTTCCAAACACCAGGCTCAGGGCTGAAGGTACAAAGAACCCATACCCTCAAGGGGTTTACATGCTTTGGGGAAGGGGGAAGAACATGTAGATAGATAAATGGACATAAGGTAATGGGAAGCAAGTTAGGGTTAGGCTTAGCATGGAGTGCCTAGCAGTCAGGGAAGGCTTCCAAGAAGAGGTGACAATAGAGATGAACCCTGAAAGAAGGTAAGAATGTACAGCAGTCAAATTAATGGAAGAGGGTATGGGGGCCAAGTCTTGGAAGTACATCAAGGTGAGAGAAGAAATCCCCACTTCAGAACACAGCTGGCAGGCCAATTTGACTGAAAGGGAGAATGCAGAGGGAGGCAAATAACCCTGAATTTGAAAAATAGGTTGGAATGAAATTAAGGAGGGTCTTAAAGACTAGATCCAGGAGCTCCTATCTTGTCTTGAAGGCAATAAGGAACAGAGAAGTTTACTGTTGTTGTTTTTGAAGTGGCAAATGACCTGGAAGATCATTTTATTGGATGTGTGTGAAGACTGATTGAAGGGTAAGAGTCATGTGGCCAGGAGATCCAACAGGACATTCTCATGATTATCTTTGACAAAAATTGAAGAGGTTCTGAACTGGGGTGGTCTTTTTGTAGGTGCAGAAAAAGGGAACCTTATGGGAAGGAAGGAGAGGTAGAAGAGATGGAGCTTAATGATTAATTCAGTCTGGGGAAGGTGAGAGAAAGAGAGGAACCAAGGGTCTACTTTGCCTACTGTCTCCTCACCTCTGATACCCTGTAGTATTTCTGTTAGGTTGGAATAGTAGAGTTATCCCTCCTTAAGGAGCCAGACCCTGGGGATTAAAGAATTCTAAGTGGAGAGCTCCATTTCTCCATTTCTCTTTTTGATGTGTTGAGATGTGATACCACAAACTGAGTGCCATGGCTTTTACCTACCAATATTGAATCTTTTCTGAGCCTCTGGAGGGATGACTCAGCAACAAGCAGCAGCAGATTGTGCCCAAGGACATCCAGTTCATTGGAGTGGCTTCTAAATCCCTTCTTGTGAGCTGGACCTGTGCTCCTCGCTGTGCCATGAAGGCCATAGCGAATCTGACATACAAATCTTGGGTACTATCCAAGGAGTTGACATATATATTCATTTTCCCCACCCCCACCCCAATGTTTCACCCTCACCTAGGATATGAGATTATTCAATCATTCGTACACTGGCTAATAGATAGAGGAGACTTTGAGATCATTGCCCCTCATCTTCATTTTACCCTTCTCCCAGCATTCTGCTCATTCATTTCTTCCCAAGATCCTAATGAAGGAAGACAAGACAGGGCCTTCTTAGGACCAGGGAACCACTTTTGGTGACAGCTAGAAATCAGCTTCTACTTCCTTTTCTGGCTTTCTGGTTAAACTGACAGGCATGTGTCTGGGGACACAGGCCATGAACAGGGAGAAAAACTTTACAAGGTTGTGGGAAAAAGGAAAGGTAAATCCTTGTGTCAAGTCTCTGGGTCCTGAACTTGCAATACTTTGATTGTCTAATATAATCAGGGAAAGCATGATTGATCCATCAGCAGAGATTTGGGGATAGACCTTCAGAGAGGCAGGGTTTCATTTTTGTTAAAGTGATAAGGAAGAGCCAAGAAATAATCTGACAACCAGATTGAACCCTGCTGATAGGCAACTCTCTTGAGACATTAAGAAATGAGGGAGTGAACACTGAAACATCTGGAGAAATGTGAGCAGATAACCAATCAAGTGGTGAGCATGTTCTCGTTCTAATATAGACCGGAATATAGAGTGGAGGGGGAATTACATCTGGACAAAGTCAGTTGACTTTTTTTGAGGTTGTAACACAGGTCACAGTGGGGTGAATAGGCAGCCTCAGCCATTCTGCTTGTCTCCCCAAGGGGATATTCAAAGGAGGCCTCCCCCAAATGGTCTTAAGAACAACTGACATTCACAAACATTTTCCAAGCAGTCTTCTTTACTATCTCAACAGGACCTCATAACAAACCTGGGAGTCGGGGTACTGTAGATGTTGCTACTTCTAAAACTATGATCCATGGATTGATGGAAAGAATAACCAGTATGGGATCTCAAATCCAGTCCCAGAACCCTGCTAGCTATGTGACCCTGGGCAAGTGACAACATCTATTTAATGTCCTCCTTTAAAAGGAGGACGTTAAAAGCACTCACCTCCCGGGGTTGTAGTGAGAATCAAATGAAATGATATTTGTGAGGTGCTTTGAGAACCTTGAGGTGCTACTCAAGTGTTCACTATTGTATGGGAAGCACAGTAGGGCCTCGAAGGAAAGCTCAAGACCTGGAAATACTAACGATGTGGCCGACCTGTTTCTGTAAAGGAGTGGGACCTTTTGGTGATAAGTTATATCAACAAGAGATAATCCTCATTAATCTTTAACATTTATTGGCTATGACTCTGTACATGGCACTGCAGGGGTTTTAAAGAACTGAATGCTTATGGATTCTGGTCCCCCAAAGGAATCCCTTGTAGATCACCTCCTGAAACTGTGAAAGAGCGTCCTTTCTCTGGATGTGAAGGGGAAGGAGTGGGTTGTTGGAGCTGGAGCCAGAAACACAAAAAGAATAGATGGATGAATGGTTAGCTGGGTCAATTCAACCCCACCAACATTTATTAAGCACCTTCCAGCCACTATGGGAGGCACTTACATGAAAGTACCCCTGGCCTTAAGAAATTTGCATTTTACTGGTTGTAAATTTGGTGTGAATTAGAATCTGCCCAATAAACTAATTCTGTGCTATGTGGCTCAATTGAGAAAGGAATCATAAAATTTTAGAGTTGAAAGGGATAGTAAAAACGAATTAGCCCAAGTCTGTATTTTTATGAATAAGTAAACTGAGGCCTAGAAAAAACAAGGGATCAGGTGAGTCTCCTTAAGATTTCCAGTTGGTTTCCCCAGTTGGTATCAAATCTAGGATTGGAACCAAGTAGGTTCTCTTATGCCTAGCTCCCAGCACAGCCTAATGTTCTTTCTTCCTGCCCCTCCCCAAGCCTAAGCTCAAACCAGTTCCAATCCCATCATTGAGTCTTTTAATTTAGAACAAAGTCATTTACAGAATAAAAACTCTCATAGAACTTTTTTTCTTTCCCTTTTCCCTATTATAAAAGAAACACAGTTAAACAAAAACACAGTAAAGAGACCATGACTAATATACGAAATTTGTCCCTACCAGTTCCCCACCTCCCTGAAAATAGAAAGAAACTTTCAGTCTCTATTCTCTGGGACCATTTCTGATTTTAAATGCTTCAGAAATGTGTATACCATTTCTGCTTTTTTATTTATGTTGTTCTAGTCATCATGAGATGACAATCTAATAAGATAGATAAAATGATTTGCAAACCTTCTGCATAAATGATAATGAAAATAATTAGTAGTAGTAGTAGTAGTAGTAGTAGTACTAGTACTAGTAGTGGTGGTGGTGGTAGTGGTAGTAGTAGCAGTAGTGGTAGTAGTAGTAGCAGTAGTAGTAGTAGTAGAGTAGTAGTGGTAGTGATAGTGGTAGTGGCAGTGGTAGTAGTAGTAGTAGTAGTAGTAGTAGTAGTAGTAGTAGTAGTAGTAGTGGTAGTGGTGGTAGTAGCAGTAGTAGTAGTTGTGGTAGTGGTAGTAGTTGTGGTAGTGGTAGTGGAGTAGTAGTAGCAGTAGTAGTAGTAGTAGAGTACTAGTGGTAGTGATAGTGGTAGTGGCAGTGGTAGTAGTAGTAGTAGTAGTGGTAATGGTGGTAGTGGTAGTGGTAGTGGTAGTAGCAGTAGTAGTAGTTGTGGTAGTGGTAGTGGTAGTGGTAGTGGTAGTGGTAGTGGTAGTATGGATCATCTAATTCACTTATTCCACCATGAATCATTTGAGATTCATCTTCCTGTGCTTCTGTGAATCTCTGATTTTCCTATTTCTTATTGCACATTAATATTCTTTTGCATTCATAGATGGAACAAGCATTTATTAGGTACCTACTATATGCCCAGCATTGCCCTAATCACTACTTCATGTTACCTTCACAATGACCTTGGGAGGTAGGTGCTATTATTACCCCCACTTTGCAGTTGAAGAAGCAGGTAGCCAGTTAAGTGACTCGTCCAGGGTCACACAGCTAGTGATGACAGTCTCATTAGCAGCTCACACTTACACGCCACCTACTATGTCCCAGGCAGGGTGCTAAGTTCTTGACAATTATTATTTCATTTGACCCTCGCAAGAATTTGGGAGGTCAATGCTGTTATTCCCATTTTATGGATGAGAAAACTGAGGTAGACAGAGGTTAAGTAACTTGGCCAGGCTCCCACATCCTTTAAGTGTCTGGGGCCAAATCTGAATCCCAGTCCTTCTGACTCCAGGTCCAGAGATCTATGTGTGGCACATCTCAACTGCCTTATATATTCCACATATACTATTTATGTCCCATAGTTTACTCAGACATTCCACAACTGGTAGTCACTAGATTTGCACCCACATCTTTGTTATCTCAAAATGTACTATTTACATACATAGATATACAAGGGGTCCCCAAAATCTTAGCGCAGCTTTCAAATGGAATGATGACACTAAGACTTTTGGGACATGATGCACCTTGGACTTTTGTGGCTGTCTTTGGCATTCTTGGAATACGTGACTGATCCTGATCACTACATCAACGAGTGTAAATGGTTCAGTCACTTTGCTTGCCAAAGTCCACATTGATTCCAAGCAGCTGGAGCAAATCGCCATTCTGCTACTAGCACGTGCATGAGCCGGTCATCTCACAGCATCACCAGCATTTACTGTTCTCTTTTTTTCCTCATCATCTTGACTAGTTTGCTGGAGGTGAAGCGCAAACTTAGCAGAGTTTTGGTTTAAAAGGTCTGGACCATGTTTTCATGTGGTCATTAATAGCTTGTAATCTTTCTTTTGAAAACTACTTTTCTTATTCTTTGACCACTTGGGAATGACTCTTGGTCTTATATTTGTATTAATCCCTTATGTGTCTTGGTTTTCACACATTTTTCAGTTATATCTGATGCAAATATTTTGCCATTCCTTTTTTCTATGTGCATGCTTTTCTTCCAGTAAATGTTTTTATATTTAATGTAAAAAAAATTGGTCCGTTAATCTTTCATAATCACTTTTGTTTCTTGTTTATTTAACATTTCTCCCTCTAACCATAGTTGTGAAAGGCATCTTCTTTCATTCTCCTCTAATTTGTGCTAATGATGCAAGTTTTTATATTTAGGTCACCCATTCATTAACAGTTTATTGTAGTGTATGGTGCAAGATGCTGGTCTAAATTGGTTTTTGCCAAAGTGTTTTCCAGTTTTCTCAGCAGCTCTTATCAAAAGAGTATTTTCCTTGATAATTTACGCTCTGTGGCTTATCAAATGTTAAGATATTAATGACTTTTTCTTCTTTACTAGTTGCCCCCTTTACTTTGATACTTTTTAACAAGTAATTTTTTAGTGATTTATACTTGATAATAGAGATTGAATTCTAATAATGCTATCATATTTTCATTCTGACTTTTTTTTTCTTTTTCCGTATTTCTCTTCACGTTCTAAGTGTTTCATTCCTCCAAAGCATTATTCTATTATTTTGTCTAATTCCATTACGTCTTTACTGGAAATTGATTTTATGACACTAAAAGCATAAATTAATTTATGTCATGGCTTCATTTTAAACACATGGATATGTATTAAACCATCCACACCAAGTATCTTTTAATTACTTTGCATGCTTTATTTCTATGAAAACTCTTTCATAACTAAATTCACATAAATATTGCATGGGTCTCAGTAGATTAACTCCTGGATGTTTTATACATATTTGTTAACTTGAATGAAATTTTTCTTATTTTTCCTGTTTTGTGGTTGGTGTTACTACTGTATAGAAATATTAATGATTTTATTGAAATTACTTTTTTTCTGTTTTTTGCTGACATGATTATTCATCTTAATTGGTGTATTCACTGAATCCCTGGGGTTTTCTAAGTACATAATCTTGTGATCTACAAATCAGAACACTTTCCCCTATTTTTTGGTGATGTTTATGATTTATTTCTCTCATGTCTTATTTCTGTAGAAGCCATTTCTGGGACATGGCTAAATAGGAGGATGGAAAAGGGTATACCCGGTTGAACTCTGTTTGAACTAAGAAATCTTCTAATGCTTTTCTATGACAAACAATCCTAATTCTATACATTCAGTTTGGACTTTTGATTATTTTAAAGGATAGTGCCTCTGCCCTTGTACTTTTAATGGAGTTCCTGAGGAATGAGTGTTGCTGCATTTTGTCAAAGGCTTCATTTATGTCTGGTGAAATAATTATGTGGGTTTTGTTTTTTCCCCATTGTTTACATGTTAATTATTTTCCTAATATTGTACCACACACACATCCCTTGTGTATTCATGACTCCAACTTGGTCATAGTGAATTATTCTCTGGATATGCTCTTGTCTTCTCTTTGTAAGGTCTTTTCCATCATATTTTTTAAAAAATTGGGTCAGTATTCATTAGTGAAACTCATCTGTGATTGTATTTTCTCCTTTGTCCCTCTGATGAGGGCTTGACCACAATGGGGAATGGCGGATGTTAGCTGCTTGTTGCAATGACCTAAACACCTGGGATCAGATACACAGAGACACCATCAACAACAAATCTTGAAACATTCAGAAACCAAACAATTTTGTCGTATTTCACTTTTGGTTTTATATTTGTTGGATCCTATGATTTCATCAGTGTGTGAGGACTCTGGTGAGCTATGGTTAGTACTAAGCACAGTATATAACATATGGCAATTTCTTTATAAATCTATATTCATCTATTAGTCCTTGGCTCGGCAATTTTCATGTCATTTATAATCAGTCATATGGGGGCACTGAGAGTTTGAACTTCTTGGGCTAGACTCACACAGTAGCATAAGTATTGGAGGTAGCTCTTGAATCCAGATCTGTGTGACCTCCCAGGACAAACATATTATTACCCCCTTTCTGCTTCATCCTATAGCTTGCTGTTATTCAGTTGTGTCCTACACTTTTCGACCCTGTTTGGGGTTTTCTTGGTATAGACCCTGGAGTGGTTGGCCATTTCCTTCTCCAGCTCATTTTACAGATCAGGAAACTTAGGCAAATAAGGTTAAGTAACTTGCCCAGGGTCATACAAGTAGCAAGTATCTGAGACCAGATCTGAACTCAGGAAGATGAGTCCTCCTGACCCCAGGCCTGACACTCTATCTACTCTGCCACTGGGCTGTCTACAACTCCTCAGCACTAGACATTTCCTAAGCATTCTAGGAAGGCCATAAATATTTATGCAGTGCCTACTAGGTGCCAAGCATGCTGTGAAGCACTCTACAAATATCACATGTGAATCTCACAACAACCCTGTGATGTAGGTGCTTGTATTTTGCTCATTTTATAGTTGAGAAAACTAAGGCAGAGGGAAGTTTAGAGTCACAAACCAATACTGTGTGAGGCCCTGATTTGAATTCAGAGCTTCCTGACTCCAGACCCAGTGCTCTGTACACTGTGGCATTGCCTGATTATCTTTAGGCAGCTCTATGTTAAAAGGGAGTCACACCATCACATATGCATTTCTTCTTCCTGCTAAACCAGGAGGCAGGCAAGGCCACAAAGAAATCAAAGGGAGGCAAGGCCTTCTTCTTCTCTCCCTCCTGCCTTCCTGCCTTCTTGCCTTCCTGCCTTCCTGCCTGCCTGCCTGCCTTCTTTCCTTCCTGCCTCCCTCCCTCCTTTCCTCCCTCCCTTCCTTTCTTCTTTCTTCTT
>JAQQSW010003081.1:0-14779 GCA_028646575.1 Pseudocheirus occidentalis
TGTGAACTCCTTCACATTGTACAACAGTCTGGTTGTATAGGTGTTATAGTCAATGGAGTGAACAATGAGAAAAGAGAAACAAAAGCCAAACATTGAAAAGAATGCTTCTAGCTGAATTCTGACTTTTAAAAGGCTGTTCATCTGGGGTCTACAACATTTTTAAAAACATTATTTTGTATTTTTGAAACTGTACTATTTGACTTTGTTTTCTATGTAATCCTGTATATTTGATTTCATCATTTACACACATTATTCTAAGAAGTGCCCCATAGGCTTTACGTGGCTGCCTGAGGGGTCTGTGACATACACATGTTTAAGGTCACCTTTTGGAGGAGGCTTGACTAGTTCTTGCTTCTACTGAAGGAGGTTGGAGAAATGTGGTTTGTGTTTGTGTTGTGGTGTTTTTAACCAATAGATGACAGGAAATCAGTATGGCTTAGAGTAAGGGAGAGAGAGAGGAGATAAGGGAACAGTCCAGGTGTGAGGTAAAGGGGACTTAGAGCTGGCAGCAGCTGCAAGAGTAGGACTTGGTGAAGCCAACAAAGACTCAGGATGAAGATGAGTTACCTAAATGTGATGCAGAAAGAGGGCTTTTTTTAAAACTCCAAACACCACCATAGGATTATAGGGCTTGTACTGGAAGGGACATTAGAGGTGCTTAAGTCCAACTTTCTGATTTTGTTGTTGAGGAAATAAGCCCAGAGATGTTAAGGAACTTGGGGAAGTCCCAGGCCACTATTTGGGGATGAAGAGAAGGAGCTCTTTTGGTGATACTGGGTTTCAGGACTCAGTAGCTTAGACACTAAAGAATGGAGCAGTGAATTGCTTTCCAATAAAGTAGTGGGGAATGGAGGAGAGCCTTAGAAAGGTTCCTTAGGGAATCTTTGAAGCTCATAGTTTAAGGGGTGTTTTTAATCATTCTTTTTAACAGAAAATTGTTATCATTAGCAAGTTGTACCATCTTTTAGCTGAACCCAGGTTTGACACCATTTTGTTGCTGTTTCACTGGAGCCACACATTGGCAGGAATTGGGTATGAGGACATTGGCCAACTAAGAATTTTAAAGTTTTCAGTTGCTCAGGTTTCCAAGAGAGTGATTTCATTATTTTGGCCAAATCCCAATTTGGGCAATTTCCTTTTTCTTCCACGTTCTTGTCCCTGTGATTCTTCATTCTGACCAGTTATGATATAATCTGACAAAAGAAAGAAGGGTGACAAGCTGTAGATTATTATATTAAGTCCTACATGAAGCCATATATATATGAATGTCAGATACTTATTTCATAAAGATGAAAGGCTCTGGAGTCCATGGAGTCATTCGGTATTGAATACTGTGAGACTGCAGTAAAGCATTTGGCATTATGTTTGGCCTCTTAGAACTAAGGGATGACCTTGAGAAGGAGCAGGGAGCCAGCATGTGCTTTCAGGGATACATTATGTGATAGAATCCTGATTTCCGTGACCCATTTAGGCATCAGTGGTCATTGGAGCAGTTTGGAGAATAGGAACTAAGCTAAGTGTGACAGTTACCACTGGTCCCAATGCACCCTCAACTGTGTGAAGGCCATATTCAAGCACATTTGAAAATGTGTATGTGACTTTACAACTTGAATTTTTGGATTTAAATAAAGGAAGGAGTGTACATGGGACAGTCTGGGTAACTGACGGTGAAGTAAGGTCTTAAATGTAACCAAAAGACCTTGAAGGAAGGCACTTTGTATTTTAAGAAAGTGTTGACAGATTCCCAAGAAAGCAGGCAAGCCTGTTCAGTAAGATGAGTAAGAGACCGATTTGGGTGTTTGCTGAATCAGGCTAATTCCACAGCTGGGCATTCTTAGCAAATTCAATACTTGTATGCTTGGTTACTTTTTCCTCCAAAGCTGGTTTTTTTCTCTCCTCAATAATAGCTTTTGACTCAATTGCAGCTATTAGTAAATGAAAATGTTTTTGATTCTTACAATTGTGTTTGAATTTTCTTAAGACCTGCCTTTAACTCTGAGAAGCTGAACTGAATCAAAACTTTAACGTATTAGCACATCTAGTCAAGCCATGGGCAGATTACTTTTGGCTTGTGATTTTATCAGTACAGAGTTCTCTGCTGGGGAGTTCTCCCTCTGCCAACAGAGAATTGCATTTGCTCTTCAATCTGCAGTCTTAGGGAGTTGCTGCTTCCCTGCTGTGGAATTAGCCTGATATAATCTCTGCTCAAATTGGACTCTTCCTTATCCAAAGTAACTGGTGTAACAGTAGACAGAGCACTAGACCCAGAATTAGGAAAACCTGAGTTCAAATGTGTCCCAGACTCTTACTAGCTGTGAGACTCTGGGCAAGTCTTTTGACCACTGCCTACCTCAGATTCCTGATCAAAAGCTGGTAAAAGCACCTCCCTCTCAGGGTTGTGAGAATCAAATAAGGTCATATTTAGAAAGTGCTTTGCCCAACTTAAAGTGCTGTATGAATGTTAACCAGAATAATAATGATTTCGGAATGGGTACTTTTTTTCTCTCTAGTCTTCTTGGGATTCTGCATATCAACGCCTCCTGAAAGCAGAAGGTCTGTATGTAAGCAATAAGCCCTTAGTTGCCTTAATTGACTCTCCCGGGGTCACACAGCCAGTATGTGTTGGAGTGGGGATAAAAGCCTAAGATGTACACCGCAGCTACCTCCCTTTGACGGGACCAAATATGCAAATAAAACGTGACTGTGATGGATCCTCTGCCCTCCTTCACAGGCTCTCTCTTTCCTTTCCTAACATCTCCCAAAGTGGGCATTCTGAGGTTTTGTTCCCATCTTCTTTTCTCCTTGGAAATCTCATTCACCCCATGGCTTCCACTACCACGGCCACATAGGCATCTCCCAGACCTGTGTATCCAGCCCTGACATCTTTCCTAACTCCAGAGGCATCTTTAGCCACCGTCTGAACCAATCCCTTCATCCAGATGTCCCACCTGTCTGTTTTATGGGTTGGGAAAACCCTCCCTCCTCTTTTCCTGTTGAATTTCCAGTGAACCTTTAAATTACAACTTAAATGTTCACTCTTCCATGAAACCTTTGCTGGTCCTCTGCGGGTAACCACTTTGCCTAGCAGATTTCATACGGCACTATATTTCACAATACATTTATCATCCAACATTCTGGAAGATAGCTATCTCTGTCTGTGTCTTATTTCCCTACCAGACTCTCAGCTCCTGGAGAGCTGAGGTCAGGACTAGGTGTCTTATCTAAATTTGGCATCTTCCACAGTGTTTGACTCTGGGCTGTGCACATTGTGGTTAACTTCTTGTAGGTTTGTTGAATGAATGACAAAACACACACTAGGTGTTGCTTCCTTCAAGATTCAGCTCAAGTCCCTGCTGGTGCTTTTCTTCTGAGATTACTTGTCGGTTATGCTATTTCTTCCATGTACACTGTCGTCTGCATGCCGTGTCATCCCCCCTGTTAGAAGGGGCACTCCACATTTTAAACTTTCTTTGTATTCCCAGCACTTAGCACAGTTCTGGGCACTTTGTGATAACTCAACTTGTGTTCCTGACCTAATTTAGGACCATCAGTTTCTTCTTTCCATGAATCATGGCTTGTTGGAATGCTCTCCCTCATTGTGGGGAAGAGCTCTTCGCAACTTTGTGAATTGGGACTAGAATAGGCAGCAGACACGAGAGCAGCATCGGCAGGTGACGGAGAGAGATGTGGTTGTGGCATGTGACGTGGAGCCAGGGAGCGTGAATGGGAAGCCTGTCTGCTCACTGTTGGCATCTAACAAATGAAGAGATCTTTCTTCCGACAGAGACAGAAGGAGTGAGAACCTTCGGAGGGCTTTTCTTTGTCTGCCTGCCATTCCAAGATAATGACTAGCTATGCCCATATTGTGAAGGATCCTCTTCTTGTGTGATTGCCTCTTTTTAGCAATAATGCTTATTATCCTTTTATGTCATTTGTGCCATTGGTGAGGCTCAGGTGGCAAAAATGCAAACACACACACACATCCCAAACATTTCCTGTTTACAGCAATGGAAAAGATCACTCTGTTTGGCCTCGGGGGCCACATCTGGGCTGCTTTTCCTTTGAATTCTGAAGGACTGGACCTGGTTCCAGGTAGCTCTTCATTGAGAGCTGTGAAGGACCTGTGTTGTTGGCTCATTTCCAGAACTGTTCTTGTTGAGTTTCAGATAATGATGCTGTTATCACCTGACTCAGATTTTTCAAGACCTTTCTAGGCATTCACATGTTAACTCCTTTGATGTCCACAACAAGGAGTGTTCTGCACAGGGGGCTTGAGCCAGAGTTCAGTTTCTGGTTCAGATCCTTTTACTTGCCGTGTGACTCTGGGCAGGGCAGGTTATCCCTCTGGGACTCAGTTTCCTTCTTTGTAAATGGAGCTGATAACAGCACCTGCCTCACAACAAGGTTGTGGAGCACTTTGTCTGCCATAAAATGTTATATTGATGCTATTACGATGTACCTTGAACTTCTGGGGGAGGAGGAGGAGAGGCAAAGAGGGAGAGCTAAAGCTCTGACTTCACCGATAAAGGGAAATCCTGGTTTGAAAGTCCCGCACCCAGGCAGGCTGGCATTCACTCTACCTTTTGTATTCCTTCAACTTAGATGTATTTTTATTTGGAGACCTAAAAATCACTACTCAGGGTTAAGTTTTCTCATCTGGAAAACTGGGGGGTTGCATTGGGTCACTGAGGTCCCTTCCAACTTGAACATGACTTGACTCTATTCTAAAGTTCTTCTGCATTTGTGTACTTGACCCACATTCTATGATGGGCACAAGGGTGAGAGAGACAGAGACAGACAGACAGAGAGACAGATAGAGACGGAGAGACAAAGACAGACAGAGAGACAGAGACAGATAGAGAGACAGAGACAGAGACAGAGAGACAGAGACAGAGACAGAGAGACAGAGATAGAGAGAGATGGAGAGACAGAGACAGAGAGACAGAGATAGACAGAGATGGAGAGACAGAGACAGAGACAGAGAGACAGAGACAGAAAGAGATAGACAGAGACAGACAGAGATGGAGAGACAGAGACATAGAGACACAGAGACAGAGACAGAGAGATAGACAGAGACAGAGAGATGGAGACGGAGACAGAGAGACAAGAGACAGAGAGAGGAGAGAGACAGAGACAGAGAGACAGAGAGAGAAAGATACAGAGAGAGACAGAGATGGAGACAGACAGAGAGAGGAGAGAGAAAGAGACAGAGAGACAGAGAGAGGAAGAGGAAGCCGCACTGGACTTGCAGTTAGGAGGCAATCGGGTTTCAGTCTGGCCTCAATCACTTGCTAGTCAAGTGACTCTAGGCCAGATCCTCTCTGAGCCTCAAGTTCTTCATCTGTAAAATGAGAATAACAGTACCTATATTACCAGCCCTCTGGGGGGAGTTGTGAGGGTCAAATGAGATGCAGCTCAGTAAGCACTTTGTGAGCAGACTAGGCGTCCAGTTGGTCTTCCTCCTCAACTTTGATTCATTGTATTCTTAGATTCCCCCTGAGATGATCTCCAAGTTATCCTGTATAAATCTGGTTTGTATGTAGATGTTTGCATGTTGTCTCCCCCATTAGATTGTGAGCTCCTTGAAAGCAGGGACAGTTTTTGCTTGACACATAGTAGGAGCTTACTAAATGCTTGCTGAATGATTGACTGGCTTTGCTGGTTTTTTGTTATTATTGGTAAGGCAATCAAGGTTCAGTGACTTTCCCAGGGTCACACAGCCAGTATGTGTCAAATGTCTGAGACTGGATTTGAACTTAGGTCTACTTAGGTCTTCTTGACTCTACCCACTTTGCCACCTTGCTGCCCCGTGCCGTGTTGTTCACATCAGCAGTGAGTTACTGAATTAGACACTGGCAGTTATCTCATGTGATTGTGTGCTAGGGAAGGGGTTCAAGGGAAGTGGACATGGGATTGTAGTGGCAGGTGAATCCTTGGGGTATTGCCTGGTCAAACCTGGTAATGGTTAGGGGAAGAGCTGCCAGGAGCTGGAGAGAACATGGTATGGAAAAGGCATGTAGGCACCGTGCTCCCAGGAACAGTTCTTACTAACTTAGAATTATTGTACTCTCAGCATTTTTCTGCTTAGAGAGAGAAAATTCCAACCTGGCATCACCTTTTGAGGTCCTTGGAAATCTCTAACTCAAGACTTTTTGGAAGCACCGTTTATAACTTTCTCAGACATTAGACACAGTTTCCGTTCAGATAGAACATGGTGACGGAGTTCTGGTGAAAGTGCAAGAAATATTTTGTGACACCAAACAGAGCAATAGTCGCTCAATTTGGGGCATCTTCTCGGCCAATTGGTTTCTGGAAATCTGTTCAGTCCCTCTTTGATCGCTCCTTCCAAGATTCCCTTTTCTCACTGGTCAGAAGTAAACTCCTGATATTTCCATTAGATGATTGAATCAAAGACTTCTTACTTCCCTTAGTCTGATTAATGCCATAGTCAAGGTCTGGATGAGAGGGAGTCCAGCCCTGTGCTTGAGTGGATCCATCTAAGGCCAGTGTCCTGCTTGGCTCACTGCCCTAAGTCTGTCCTCAAGGAGAACCGAGTTCTGGGTTCAGTTTTTACATGGTCTACTTCAAAGACTGCCTTTGGTAAGAGCGAGCAGGGATTTAATGCTGGGCATTGCTTCAGAATCAATAGTTAAAGAAAGACTGATAAAGGTGTCACCTGGCAGGAGGAGCTGAGACTTTAGACTGTTATCCTAATGGAGGGTGTCTGAAAGTCTCAGTGCAGTTTAAAGCTGTGCTAGGATTTTGGGGCCGGCTTGTGTTGTTTAGTTTATATGTGGCCCTAAGAGGGGTGAGAAGAGGAGGGTGTAGGAGATCTCCAGGCAGAGCACGACTTTGGGGCATGGGTCTGGCCTTCACTGGTGCCCGATGCTAATGACAATCTCAGCTTGAAAGAGTTCATATAGTTTCCAAAGTACTTTTCTTAACCACCAGACTGTATGCGTATACACACACACACACACACACACACACTCACATACTTTGTAGGTCTGTATGTGTGTCATATGTGTGTAGTAGGTCTATTTCTTGACCTACATATGTACATATGCATACATGCACACACATCTAGAGTTCATATATGTATATGCTTATATAGCACACACGAAAACACACAATACTCATACACACATGTAAACATACAAAGTTTATATATAAAACATGTGCAGCTGGAAGGAAGCTTAGAGATCAGTTTGAGCACTTTTATTTCTCACATGAGGAGACCCAGACCAGAGAGCTTTCATCCCTGTTTCAGATCTCCTGGGTACTAAGTGGTGGTGGGTGGTGGAATCAGGCGGCCTCCAGTAGAATATGAACTTTTTGAAGGTGTGGACAGATTGATCTTCCAACATGTCCAGGATGTGGCGGGTGCTTAATAAATACTGATGGGATTGAATTGACTACTGTTTGTCTAGTATGTTGTAGAGGGTGTTAATTTTCAGGCACAGGTTGAACTGTCCTTTCTAACTCTGAAATTCTGTTTTCCTCTGAACCCATCTAGGTGAACTCTAAAGTCCCTAACAGCTCTAAATTTATAATCTTTTGATCCTCTGATTCCACACATAATAGTGATTGATTTAGTAACTAGTAGCAGAGGCAGACATTAAAATCCTTGTAGACAATTTTAAAAGTGTGACTTTCCTCAAAGACCATAACTCTTTTGCCTGCGCCCTGGCATTCCCCCCTCCCTGACTCCTCTCCACCCTTCTCACTGCACTCCTTCCCCTCTTCCCTTTTCCGGCTGCAGTCTTGGGGTTCTGGTCTCCCATAAAACACTCACTCTTCTGCCTAGGTATTTTCTTTAACTGTCCCCCAGGCTTGGAATGCTCTCCCTCTGCATTACCCCTTCTGGATTCCCTGGCTTCCTAGCTAAAATTCCACCTTGTAGAAAGTCTTTCCTGAGCCCCTTTGATTCTCAAGACTTGCTCTATTGATCACCTGTAATTTATGCAATCACTTGTTTGAATGCAGGTTTTGGTTTGGGTTTGTTTTGCTTCCTTTTTGACGTGTCATCTTCCTCCTTATACCATGAACTCAGTGAGGGCAGAGACTGCCTTTTTCCCTTTCTTTGAATTCTCAGTTCTCATCATAATGCCCGGCACATAGTAGGTGGTTAATAAATGTATAATGACTATCCAAGCTGATACAGTTGTCTCCTATATCACAACTGCCCTTGAAAAAATTTGTGTTCTGTCACCATCAAGGAATCCTGTTTTTACTGAGGCTGATCTTCCTGCCAGCCTGGCTGTATCATGGAGGCAGAACCTTTCTACCTTTCCTGGACCCTAACCCAACACATTGCACACAGTGGGCACTTAATGAATATGTGTGAAATAAAATTTGTGGTTGATTTCAGGCTAGAGAGGGTTTGTAAGGTTGAACTTAACTTCTTCCCCCAAATGGGAAGAGAACTCTAGAGGAAAATTCTCCCATCTGCTTGTTTCAAGAACCCTACTGCTGACAAATTCCAGGCTTTGCTGCCATAGCACAATAGTGCATGGGGTTACAAAAATAAGGGAGTTTTGCAAAAGAACACTGTGATTTCCCTAAAATGAGGGCAAAGCAGACATTGTGGACTGACCACCAAGAACTTGGGCACTTCACATAGTCAGAAGTTGTTTCCTTTTAAAGATTACAAAAGTACCTTTTGGGGAGCTAATTATTAGCTATCATCAGTAAAATGGTGTATGTTTGTCCACTCACAATGCACAGAATTCAATTTCCCTGAATAGCTTGGGTTTTTTTCACACAGTATATTCTTATAAAAAGTTTTGTCAACATTTTAGATTTCAAATGAAAGTGAAGCCAAGGTAAGCACTCCCTTTTCCCCCCACCCTGGAATGTAGTATCATGCTCTTTGGTTATTGAGTTGAGAGTTAGTGTGTTCGAGTGAAAAGAACACTGGATTTGGAAGTTAAAGACTGGATTCAAATCCCAGTTCTGTTATTGCCTGTGTGATTTTGGCATACCTTATTGGCTCTGGATTTCCTCATCTGTATAATTGAGGGGTTAGATCTCTGAAGTCCTTTCCCTTTCCACATCCTATGATTTTATATTCGGATCACCCAGATGATGTTTTCCTTCTCTACATCACTCTTTATAATAGTCCCTTTCCTTTTCTCACTTCTTTTCAGAAATGAGGAATCATAGGTATGGCCCACCGCAGATGGGATCAGGTTCAATAGTTATGCTCTTAATTTTGCTTTGTTCCTGGGGTGAGGGTGCAAAGTGGGGTTGGGATGGGGTAGGGGAAGAAGAGTAGATACAGAAATGAAAGTGATTTAAAAACCAAGGATAGGGATAGAACCTGGACCTGTGAATTCTTTATTATATGGATCTGCCAAATGAGGAAGTTCCCTCTACGAGGCACAAGTCAGCAAACTCCTCTGGTGTTTACAGCTTTGAGTTGAAAAATGAAATGGTTTGCCTAGGATTGCTGAGCAAGTATGTCAGAGGTGGAATTTAAAAACAAAAAATAAATAAAGTTTCTTTTTTTAAAAAGTGTAAAAAAACCCCAAAGATAAATAAAAATTTTGAATTTGAAAAGAAAAAATGATAAATTCCTTTATTGATAGTTTAAAAATGAACACATTAGCACATGTTATTAGTACATGTATGTATGTACATGAATGCATGTATATCTGTCTCTGTGTGTATACACACATATACATTCATATACATATACACACACATTCTTGCCATATTAGTTAGGGAGAGAAATAAGCATTTATTGTGCCAGGGACTGCGCTAAATGCTTTGACATTTGTATCATTTGGTCTGCACAGCAACACTATGAGGTAGGTACTGCTTTTATTTCCATTTTATAGTTGAGAAAACAGAGATAGACAGAAGTCAAGTGACTTGCCCAGGGCCATACAATCAGTAACTGTCTAGGGCCACATTTGAATTCAAATCTTCTTGATTCCAGGCCCAGTGTTCTACCCACTACAACAACCTAACAACCTCATTAGCCCCTTGACTTAAAAACAAAATAAAATAATTCTTCTCATACGTCCCACTTTGAGTGGGATCATCTGATACTTGTTTTCAGTTTTATCAGTTGTATTTGCTGTGGAATCTTATGTAAAGCATGTTGACAGGATGGATTCTGCTGTTGGATGAGCATAGCACATCTCGCATAACGCATCCTGTGGTTCTCTGATCCAGTGTAGGAGGAGCATGGTAATCACCCTAGAATGAGGGCAGAACAACTCCCTAACTTGGGTGCTCAGTCCTTTTTCGGTCACATCTGACTCTTCATGCCCCCATCTGGGGTCTTCTTGGCAAAGATACTGGAGTGGTTGGCCACTTCCTTCTCCACTTCATTTTACAGATGAGGAAACTGAGGTAAACAGGTTAAATGATCCTCCCAGGTTCACACAGTGGTACGTGTCTGAGTCCAGATTTGAACTCAGGAAGGAGAATCTTCCTATTTCCAAGCCTTGCATTCAGCGCTCTGTGTACTGAACCACCTAGTTTTTTTCCTTCTAGAGATTACAATTGTACCTTTTGGAGACCAGAGCTGAGTAGAAAATTTGATTGTCAAATACAAGACTCAAGAGAAGCATAAAAAGATAAACTGGAAAGGGAAATCATAAGGGCCTTTAATAAGTTCACACTGTTTGCATTCATACATGGGAAGCTGATACTTATAACTCATAAGAACTTTTTCATTATTAGGGCGGTTAGAAGGAGTCTACATAGACAGAGGGTACAGGTGTGAGTTATATATGATGGAATGATATCTTTAAAAATAAAATTTAAGGGGCAAGAAAGAGGAATATGCTAGAAGAAAGGGAAAGGAAGAGGCAGAATGGGGTGAATTATCTCACATAAAAGAGGCAAGAAAGCTATTACAGTAGAGAAGATGGGAGAGGTGGTATGGAACACTTGGACCTTACTCTCATCAGAATTGGCTCAGAGAGGGAATAACATACATACTCAGTTGGGTCTAGAAATCCCTCTTACCCTATAGGAAAGTAGGAGGGGAAGGGAACAAGAGAAGGGGCAGGGTGGATTGGAGGAGGCAATAGTCAGAAGCAAAACACTTGAGGAGGAACAGGGTGAGAGGAGAGAGAGAATAGAACAAACAGGGAAAATTGGATGGAGGAAAATACAGTTAACAGTCATAATTAAAAAAAAGTTGAAGCAAGTTTCTCTGGTAAAGGCCTTGTCTCTCAAGATCTAGAGAAATAGGTCAAATTTATAAAAATAAGAGCCATTCCCCAATTGACAAATGATAACAAAATGAAGTTTTCAGATGAAGTAATTAAATTATCTATAGCCATATAAAAATGCTGTCAGAATCATTGTTGATTAGGGAAATGCAAAATAAAACTACTGAGGTACTAGCTCACATCTGTTAGTTTGGCTGATAGGAAGAAAAGGAAAATGATAAATGTTGGAACAGTTGTGGGAAAATTGAGACACAAATGTACTGTTGGAGTTGTGAACCGATTCAACCATTATGTAGTGTCATTTGGAATTGTGTTCAAATATTTGTAGCAGTTCTTTTCTAGTGGGAGAGAATTGGAAACAGAGGGGATGCCCATCATTTGGGGAATGGCTGAACAACTTGTGGTATGTGATTGTGGTGGAATACTATCATGATATAGGAAATGATGAGCTAGATGCTCTCAGGACAATCTGGAGAGACTGGAGAGTGAACTGATGCAATGTGTGATGAGTAGAACCAGGAGAACATTGTATACAGTAACAGCAACATTGTAACAATGATCAGCTGTGACTGACTTAACCCTTCTCAACAACACAGTGATCCAAGACAGCTCTGGAGGACTTAATATGAAAAATGCTACCCATCCCCAAAGAAAGAACTGATGGAATCTGAATACAGATCAAAGCAGACTTTAAAAAAATTTCCTTATTTTTTCTTGGGTTTTTATTTTGGTTAATGTTTCCTTTTACAACATGACTTAACATGGAAATATGTTTTGCATGATTACACACATATACACCTATATCAAATTGCTTGCCTTCTCAGTGAGGAGGGCAGGAAAGGAGGGAGAGGATTTGGAACTCAATTTTAAAAATGAATGTCGAAAATTGTTTTTATGTGTAATTGGGAAAAACAAAATATTAAATTTGGGATGGCTAGTTGGCTCAGTGAATAGAGCACCTTCCCTCAAGTCAGGAGGACCTGAGTTCAAATCTGGCCTCAGATACTTAACACTTAATAGCCGTGTGACCTTGGGCAAGTCACTTAACCCCAATTGCCCTACCTTCCCCCCTCCAAAAAAAAAAGTAAAAAAAAATTAAATTTAAAATGTATCTTTTGGGGAGCTTATCATTAGTTACTACTAGTAAAAACGACATTTTTTGTCCACTTATACCCACAAAGTCTTATTTCCCTGAACAGCATGACTTCTTTTTTATGCATTCTTCTTTTTAAAAAATATTATTTGTTTTTGAAATTCTTTTTTTTACATTCTTTTCTTCATAATTTTTGAGTTCCAGATTCTCTCCTTTCCTCTACCCCTCCCCTACTCATTCAGAAGACAAGAAATACAATACCAATAATACACATAAAATCATGCAAAACATATTTCCATGCTAGTCATGTTATGGGGGGTGGGTAGAGGAAGCAAGAAAAATAAAGAGGGGGAAAATCTGCTTCAGTCCAGACTCAGACTTCTTAGTTTCTCTCTCTGGAAGCAGATAGCATTTTTCATCATAAGCCCTTTGGAATCACTGTGGATCATTTTATTGGATCACAGAGTAGCTAAGTCTTTGACAGTCGATCATCATTACAGTATCACTGTTGCTGTGTACAATGTTCTCCTGGTTCTGCTCACTTCCCTTTGCATCAGTTCATATCATTCCTTCCAAGTTTTCCTGAAACCATCCCCTTTGTCATTTCTTATGGCTCAGTAGTATCCTGTAACAATCACATACCACAGTCTATTCAACTGTTCCCAGTACATGGGCATTCCCTCAGTTTCCAGATCTTTACCACCACAGGAATTGCTGCTGTGCATCTCATAGTTGTCCTATTCATACACTCTGTATTCCAGATAAACTGGTCTACTTGCCTTGCCTGAATGCATCTCATACTTTTCTGTAGAATCAGTGGTTTGGACATTTCATACTTGGGTATCTCTGACCCTGTGACCTTGAGGAAGTCATTTGGATAAGATCAAGAGGTCATTTTACAGATAAGACAACTGAGGAAAGAGAAGTAACATGACTTTCCCAAAGTCACACAAGTGGTAAGAGCAAAGCTGGGTCCTAAACTCAGATCTCATGATTCCAAATTCAGAACATTTTCTCTTGTACCCCTTTACTTCTTACATCCTCAGTTTCCTTATTTGTAAAATATTGGGGTGTGACTGTATAGCCTCTGAGGTTCCTTCCATCTCTTTGATGATTCTAGGAGTTCATTCTGTGATTCTGGGATATGCCCAGCCAAAGTGATGCCTTCTTCCTGGGAGTTCTCTCCCCCTCTTTCTTCCTGGCTCCTTCTTCCTCCTCTTGCTGCCTTTTCCTCTCCCTCTTCCTAGTGAAGAACTACTCTATCAATTGCAAATACCTCCCTTCTCGGTAATTTAGCCTCTTAGACCATGACTTGGGTTTCTAAGACATAACATGACTTTCTCAGGGTCACATCCCCAGTACATGTCAGAGGTGGACGCTGACCACAGGTCCTCCTGACTCTGAAGCCTGCTCTCATGTACTTGTCTTCATACTATATTCATTGAGGTATACATCCCCCAATGGTTAGATTGTGAATACCTTAATGAGGACTTTCATTGATCATTTTTCCCTTTTCAGCACCTACCACTGTGCCTTTCACATAGGAGAAATACCTATTTGTTGAATAGCTGGATCCCAGATTGACAAACTCTAGGCCACATCAAGAAAAGGATTATGGGCTATTCTTTGGTGGGTTATTGGTTGTAGAAAATGACACTATTCTTCCATTATCTGGATTTCCATTGACCTCCCCCCGCTTTTTAACTTCTATTAACCAATTATCCTGTGATCCTATTATTTTATTTACACTAGAAACATCTGTTTTTTCTGGGCCAATATTTTAAAATGATTGTTCTGTTCACTGTACTTAACAGAAGTACAAAAGAAACTTTTCCTGTTGGTGCATTGAGTCCACATAACAGACTTTTGTAGTTCTTCACAGGGAGGAGGAGAAAGGAGTGAGGAAGGACAAGGAAGTTAATGACTTCATTATAGCTCAAGGAAAGTAGAGGCTGGGGACAGAAAGGCAAGGAGGGAAGACGAAGCCTTCAGTGTTTATTCACTTGCATTTAAGTTGATTGGATCTCCATTCTATGTGTTCAAAAAGATATGAAAACTCATTACAAATGAATAATTTAATGGTGAAATCAAATGAATTTTATAATAAATTCACCTATCTCCAGTCACCGAGGTTTAAAATCTTGAATGAATCATAGATGGAAGTAGATGTGGAAGAGGTCTTAGAGGTCATCTAATCCAATGCCCATTTTATAGGTGATGAAACTGAGGCCCAGAGAGGTTCAATGTCTTACCCAACAGATATTACATAAAAGTAAGATATGTGTCTGGTTTACTTTGTTCAGTCAATTACCTTTATCCAGCACCGCCCTTTTTCTCTTCTTCATTCTTTCTGTGCCGTCTATGTCCACATCCCTTCTTATGCTTTCTTCCTCTGTTTGATCACAGATGCCATCCTCGTTCAGGCCCTTATTGTCAGAGCCTCCTAACTGTTCTCCTCCCTCTCCAATCCATTCTTCACATCGCTGCCAAATGG
>JAQQSW010003082.1:0-14779 GCA_028646575.1 Pseudocheirus occidentalis
TGCTGCTACAGCCGCCTCCCGCTGCTTCCTTGCCCTTGGAGCAGTTTGGCCAGACCTGCTCTTCTCCTCCCCAGTTAGCAAAATCCACTGACCTTTCTCTTAGCCTTTTTGTCTTCTGGCCTGATAAATGTGGTAACTGTGCCTCCAGTGCAGCTGATCTGCTCTCCTATAGACGCGGCTCCCCGCCCGATGCCCCAGGGCCTGAGCCGGCCGGGGTTTTGGCCGCGGCTCCCAGACTGCTAAGAAGAGCCCCGCCTGCTGAGCTGCCTGTCGCAACAGATGTGCTTTCTGTCTTTTGGAGAGTTTTGGAGCTTGAAAATCTGTTTAGAGTCCCATTTTATGAGTTTTTTGGCGTGTTTGTGTGGGAGCTGTGGTGCTTTGCTGCTTCTATGCCGCCATCTTGGCTCTGCCCCCAATCTTTGGTAGTTTTAACCTTTAAACATACATTTATGTACATATGCGTATTTATACATAATACCAACTTTTTTTAAAGGTAACACTCCACAATTTTCTAACATCCTCCTCGGTGTTTTTTCAAAGTCTTGCATTTTAAACCTTGATCATTCCTGACTGTTGTAGCTCTCTGTTGTGCAAAGAAATTGTGTTTGTTAACCAAGATGGCTTTCTTCTTGTGACCATTTTACATTTATAAATTTCTCTATGAAATGATCGTTTCTTTCACTTTCCTCTTGGAATTGGAGATCCCTCCTTTCCTGGCTAGGTTCTCAGGAAGTGGACTTACACAGAGATTTCAAATTTGTAATTTGTGTCATAAATAATGATGTGTGATGTAACAATTTATAGGATTTATCTGGTTTTAAAAATCACAAGTTGGCTTGTAAATTATGGAAAATGTGTTCATGCTGAAATGTTAGGGAATATGGCTGAAATTAATAGTTTAAATGAAGATCAGGGCATTTAATGACACATGATAGACAATTACCACAGATATATTTAATTGAGGGAAGAGCACATATTATGCTTAAACTTTCAGTAGGCAGCTAGGTGGCTCAGTGAGTAGAGTACTAAGCCTCAAGTCAAGAAAACCTGAGTTCAACTCCAGCTGCAGACACTTATTAGCTATGTGATTCTAGGCAAATAACTTAACCTCTGTTTGCCTCAATGTACTGGAGAAAGAAATTGGAAATCACTGCAATATATTTGCCAAGAAAACCCCATGGACAGTATTGGTGTGTTATGGTCTATAGGGTCACAATGAGTTAGACCTGACTAAACAAAGTTTAAGCTTAGTTTCATTTACATTATTTTCAAGTTTGCATAATGGAAATATGTAAACAAAATTTGAACAATACAAAAACAATGAGATAAATTAATTCAACATATAAAAATAATTCTATAATACTTACAAGTTTTCCCTGGTAACTGAAACAATAAATAACATTTAAGTATAAAGTGAATTCTCAGGGTTTCTTATTTCTTTCATTTTTGTGAATGCACAATTCTGGAATGTTGAAATAAAACTCACCATTAGATTTCTAGGAACATAGTCCAGTTTAGTTAAACATATTAATACATTTTACATTTTTATTTTCATTCATAAAATCATCCATGAGAGTATAAATTGGTCCAAAAGCCCAGGGCCTAAAAATAAATTGAAAGGGAGCTAATGGAAATCAAGTAAGTCTATAAAGCAACTTAATGGCATCTTTTCTATGTAGTACCTTGTTTAATTTTCATTGAATAAGATCCTACAAACAGTACTAGTCCATCAACATGAAGGAGTATGTGACAATGAATGACAGGCGATACTGGCCAATGTCAGTGATGTTAAGCTAACATTTTTTTAATCACAGAAGGGAGTGTCTAACAGCTTTTAAAGAACTTTTTTTTAAAGAAAGCATAGATGCCTTAAGTCTTAACTTATGTCAATCAATCATCCTGCATTTATTAAGTGTCTAACAGTAGCAAGCACTGTGGTTAGGTACTAGGGATATACAGACAAAAATAAAAGTTATTCTCACCTTCGGGGAGTTTACATTTTACTAGAGGAATACAACATTCACAGATAAATACAAGAAAAATAAATACAAAGGGTGTTTTGTTATTGTTTTGTGGGAATGCGGTGGTGCGAGGACTAACAAAACCCAAGTTTTGAAGAAAAGGATTCCAAGAGGCAGAAATTAGGGAGCAAATTCTAGGCACTGGGTATAGTCTGTGCAATGCTACAGAGACAGGAGATGGAATGCCATGCAGGCAACAGCAAGTAGCTGCACTTTAGAGTATAAAATGTATGAAGGAAAGTAACGTGTAATCATCCTGGAAAGAAATGCAGGATATAGATTACTATTATTATTAAATGACAGAGAGTGTTTATATTTTATCTGAAAGGCAATGGGGAGCCACTGACACAGAAAAGTTACATGGTCAGACCCATGCTTTGGGAATTTTAGTATGGATGGAAGGAGAATGAATTGAAGAGGGGAGATCCTGGATGCAAGGAGCCCAATTAAGAAGCTACTGTTATAATCCAGATCAGAGGTGATAAGGGTCTGAACCAGGGTATTTGTGGTGCAGACACAAATGCAGACATAGAGGTCAGGAGGTCTGGCAACTGGTTGAATAGACAGAGTAGAAGAGAGTGAAAAATCAAAGATGATTCCTAGGTTGCAATTGTGGGTTCCCTGAAAAATGATGTTGCACTTGATAGAAATCAGGAAGTTATGGTGGGTTCAATGGGAAACAGAATGACAAATTAGGATCAGTTCAAAGAGAAACAGCATGACTTTGGTTTGGGATCTATTTTAAGATGTAATAGAATTCAAGATAAGTCTATCCAATAAACAGATGGCAATGTGAAAATGGAATTCAGAGAGATGAGGAATTGATGTGTTGATCTGAGAATCATCTATACAGAGAAGACAGATGAATCTATGAAAACTTATGAAATTACTTGGAGAAAGTGGGTGAAGAAAATAAAGAGACCAGGGCATAAATCTGGAATATATCAAAGCATAGAGGGTGGGATATGGATGATAATTCTGCAAAGGAGACTCTCTCAGACACAAAGCATGAAAGAGGGTGGTCAAAAGTATTAAGTGTTATACATGGATTAAGCAAGATAGGTACTGAAAAAAGGCCATTTGATCAAAAAGAGATCATGGTGACTTTGGAGCAGATTAATTAAGTGATGAGGTTGGAAGCCAAATTGCCAGAGGCCAGGGTGCAGGATGTAACAAGGGGCTATAAAAGGTAGACAGATTTTCTTGCAGGAATATGGTGGTGAAAGAAAGAAGATACAGGATGAGAGGTTAAAGGAAATGCTAGATACGAAGAAAAAATGTTTTTAATATGGGAAACATTTGATTATGCTTGTATTCAATGGGAAAGCAAGAAGCTTATAAGAGACTGAAAATCTGGAGGGAACAAGGAAGTCATTAACAAAAACGGTTCATGTATGCCAAAATACTTATAGAAGCACTTTTTGTGGTGGCACAGAACTGTAAACAAATTAGATGCCCAGAGTTTTTTAAATGGCTTCACAAATTTTCATACAGGAATGCAATGGAATATTACTAGTAGTGCTTTAAGAAATGGCAGGCATGAAGTACACAAAGAAGCATGGACTTAGAAAATACAAAATACAAGGTTATAACAATATAAATGGAAAAAGAACCATAATACATTCTAACTTGAATGCTGTGAAATTATAAGAATCAAGTTTGGCAATAAAGAAGAGCTATGGGAAGACACCTTTCACAATTCTTTTGCAGGGTTGGGGATTCAAAGATATGGAATGCTGATTATCATATCATTTTTGTTCAATGTATTTACTGACTGGTTTTGCTCAATTTTCTTCTTTTTAAATATTTTTGTTGTGGCAAGGTATGGGTCTCTGGTGGGGAAAGGGCATATGATGGCAATGTAAAAACAAAAAAAGAATTAAGATTTTCTTAAGGAAAAAGAAAATTAGGGAAGAGAGGATGATTAAAGACAAAAACAGGAGGAGGTATGGGGTCAAGGACACAAGCACAGGAGTTGGAGTTGATGTCGATAAGGAGATTCTCCTAGAGTAGACCAAAAAAAAAAAAAGGAGAAAATAGGAGATGTTTGTTGAAGTGATTTGAAGAGTGGCAAGGGAGCTCTTATTGGATGGCCTTGATTTTTTCACTGAAGTATGAGGTGAAATACTCCTCTAAGAAGGAGAGAGCAATACTGGTAACTCAAGAAGAAAAAGCTTGTATTAGCTGCTGTGGAGAATATGACAGTGTCAGAAAAGCAAGAATAAAAGGACTGAAAGGAAGCAGTGAAGGCCCAGTTGAAACTGGATAAGAAATTTATGATGAACGGTTTCCAACTGTAATGTTCTACAGCAATGGAAGTATTAGGAGAGGGGGAAGAGGGTAGAAATATTCCAGTGCTGGAGTTCAAAAAGAACGAATAGTAATTGTAGGACAATGGGGTAAAGGAGTTCAAGGGTATGGAACAGTGCAAAGCTTAACTGGTTAAATAAAGGGTCAAGATTTGGAAGATTCAATAGAAATAAGTGGCACTATGTTTATAAATTATTCATGTTTTGGTGAATTAAAGAATACATTCCCTATGCTATTTTTTAAAACTGTTATCAAATTAAAATGATCATATATTCATATTTTAACTATTAAGAACTCTAAACGTCATTGAGAATTTACTTCTGCATTGCCATTAATTGTGATGCTTCATTTTCTAATTCAAATTTCTAATTGCAAGGAATTTGGAATAGACAAGATGAGAACAAAGACATGGATTCTAAGGGAGAAACTGCTGAATTTCATTCTTCTTTCTACATATTAAGTTTCATAAGATCTCATTTCCTGACTTCAGAGAACAAATAATAACAGAGTAACATTTTAAATCTAACTCTCTCTGTTCTCCTTCACATAAAGTATAATTCTTTCCAAGGCAGTGAAGAAAGAGACAATGTATTTGAAAGATAATCGTATTTTAATTTTCCTAAACTTTTGTGTATGGAACATAATGAATGGAGACTTAAATGACTTGATATAATGATATTTTTACCAAAAAAATCTCTCTAACAGTAATATATAAATATTTACAATGAAAAAATAGCCAAGCCAAAAGGATATCTTCATTATATGAATCAATTTCTTTCTAATACACATCAGAATTTTGAACACAAAATGTTTCAATCACATCTATATATATTTACACATAACTTCGTCTGACAATTTTGAAATCTAAACAAATTAAGTGTATTTTTGTTTTATGTTGATTCTATTAGTGTTTTTCTATATTTTTGCATATGACTTTTAGAAGTTACCTGAAATAGTAAATCAAATATAAAAATGTAAACTTTGAAGCATGAAAGAAAACAAATGTATGTAAAGTTAATGTATCAAGATACAAAGGTTCTCACACAGGCAAGTACATTACAACATTAAAATCAGTATAATAAAACACTCCATGTATTTTCTTGGTAAGGACAATATTTCAGGATCTGACCTGATTTATCAACAAAAACTTTCTCTAAAGAGGATGCTTTAAAAAAGTTAATGACATCACACCTTACCTCAATACCTGCTTTCTCTAAAAGAAATTGTGTTTTTTGAAATGATAAATATAAATAAAGGTATAGAGGTTAGAAAACTCCAACAAAACACGACATTCTTTAAATATGAAGTTTCAAAAAAATAATTTGGAATAGTGCAAACCAATCTTTTAACTTAGTAATATAACAAATATATTCAAATTCAATGTATAAACAAGATTTGCTTTTTGTATTTCTATCATGATGCCACACATTCACATGTCTGAAGTACTTATGGGCAGAAGAGCTGCAAGCCTTTTGGTTTTTCATTCTTAAGTGGGGAACTTTATGTCCAATCAAATATTTAACATCCTTTAATAAATTCAATAGATGGTTTTGGAATTTGTTCACATATGGGAACTACGGCGCCCTCTAGTGCCCAAAGACATTCGAAGCCTCGGCTCTCTTGCTTTATAATGTTCATTGAAGTCCAATCTAAAGCTAAGAAACCGAAGACTCTCATCAGAACTTGTTGTCAGTAACACCAAAAAATGCTGTACGATATCCTAGAGGAAAAGTGAGACAGATTAAGTTAGACTTGGTTAAAAAGAAACACAAAGAAAAAACAAGAAAAAGTCTAAACAATCCTTAAAACTTATGTCCAAAGTTGCAATCTTTTTATTTTTTGGCTTAGATTCCAGATCAAATAGATCCAAAATATATCATAGCTTTTGTATCCTCAAAGTCAACAATGGGGAAAAAGCATTCCAGAAAATTAACCATTTTGTTCCCTTCCTCCTCACCTTAAATTCAAGAACAGTAACAATGAGCAAGGTAATAAAGTAAAACATAATACAATTTAGTGGCTCTTTAGAGTTAATCTAAAATTCTGAATAGAATATTTTTAAAAAAGAAACTCATATGAGGTTATCTAAAATAATTTATTACACATACCTGGAACTTAGCAAATATTCAATGAATGAATACTTAAGAAGCTACTATGCTTATTTCAGGGATGTGTGATTTTTGACAGGATGAATATTTTTTCCACTAATGGAACTCACAAAACTGATTTACTTTTCCAGAACTGACATGGTCAAAAAATTCACCACTCTTCAGTCAAATTAGTAGGTATGCCTCTCCAAAATGAGCTAGAATTGTCCATAGACAAAAGATGTGTGAATTGTCATTGGGTCTGCATTCAAAATGTTTCCAACATGGTAAAATCTGCCAAAGCAAGCACTTTTGCCAGAACTGTGGCTGAGAACCCAGTGTTATCTCCTTACTACAATGAGGTGCTGGAGTAAAATTTGAAATTCCACTTCTTCACTAATTATAAAACTATAAAGAGAGTATATCAAATGAATAAAGGAAAGAATAAAAATCTATACCAAACAATTCACTTCAAATTATATGTACAATCACTTTTAATCAATTACACATATCCATTCAACAAATACTTATTTAGTATATACTACATGAAAGACTGTCTATTTAGAACTAAACCTAAATCCTTGAAAAAGGGGGAAAGCAAACATGAAACATCAACATTAAAAAGACTCTAGAATTAATAAGATGTGAAGTTTGTTAAATTTTAGATTTCTATCACCATCACAATTTCTTTGGAAGAAAGAGGTACTTAAGAAATCCCTAAATACCATCAAGACTAATAAATTAATGGACATCTATCTGCCTAGGGCATGATTTGTTGCCTCAATATGTTTCTTTGATTCCCTAAAGATAAACATCATCTGAAGAAAGAATGGACACACTACTAAGATCTCTATTAATCTTAGCTCTCTTTAAAATTTGACCTATCCTCTTCAATTCTGACATGAAATGTAAGTATTGAAGGTAAAACAGCATTTTAGGATATTCACAAAACTATCAATGTGTATAGGTAAAACTAATCTAAAGCAATACCATCACTATGTATACACACACACACACACACACACACACACACACGCACGCACACATTCATTCAACAAATATTTACTGAGCACCTAACTACTATGTGTAAATAAAAAGGGAAGCACAGAGAGACAAAATGAATGAGGCATTATCTCTATCTGCATGGAATTTATGTGCTAGCAGGAGAAAATCCATCAAAGCCACTATCACCTTCCTTCTATTCCTCCTCAATTCTCCATTATTCTTCAAAACCCATATCCTATCAGTTATCATATCTGGTCCATTCTAACTCCACAACATTCTCAAATAGATCTCTTCCTCTCCATTCAATCTAAAACTAACCAAAGTGATACAGCCTTACAACTTCTCACCAGGACTACTACAATAGCCTCTTACCTAGTTATTTTTCCTCTCCAAATCAAGATTCCACATAACTGTCAAATTGATATTTCTAAAGCTCAATTGACATGTGTCATGCCTAAAGCATGACACTACCCTGCTTAACAAACTTCAGTGTTGTCTCTAGAATAAAAATACAAACTTTTCTGTTTCGTATTTGACCTTTCGAGATTTACTGTGCTTTCCAGACCATAACATATTCTAGTTCTGGTCAACGAGGTCTACTTACTGGTTCCTATACTTGAGAATCAATCTCCTACCTCTGCACCTTTGTCTAGGCATCTCTCCCACTCTCTTCTTCAACAGTCACTTCAGGTATCACCTCTTTCCTACTTAAGGCCATCCCAATTTCCCCTTTGCTAACTACTTCTCAGGTTGTTGGGAGGATCAAAGCAGATAACATTTGTGAAGTACTTGGTGCAGTGCCCACTCATAGGAGAGGCTTAGTAAGTGCTTGTCCCCACCCCACCCCCATATTACTTCACAAGTATTTTACATTTATTCATCAGTACATGTCACTCCCCCCACCAGCAGCATGGAAGCTCCTGAAATTAGGGACAGTGCTTGTTTCTGTCTTCTATTCCTGGCACTGACGGGGTGCATGATTAATGCTTGCTGAATGAAAGCAAAATGTAATAAGTTCAATAAAGGAGGAAAACAGCTATGGAGTTAAGAGGAGAGAAAAATTACTTTCCACAACTGGTTTGGGAAGGGAAGTTCCAAGATGCACTTGAACAGAGCTCTGAAGGACAGATGGAGTGAGTGAAAGGAGGTGAGGGGAGAACATTTCAGGCAGAGGCAGAAAGGCACATTCAGGAAGTCCTAAAGTGTCTAGTCCTAGAAAGGTAGAGCTGAGGCTCCTTAGATTCTAAGGCTTAGAGGGTCATATCATTGCCCCAGGGGCAGTTGGTTAACAATAAGGAATGAATGATTAGCCAATCAGAAGATGGAGCAGCAGTCTGCTGCAAAAGTCCATCATGGGTTTTGAATCCAATACAACCACACCGAACTAACAATCCTCTCTACTACATCCTATGCTATGGACGATCTCCCCCTTCTGAGGTAAGTGCACTTGGAATTAATTAAAAATAATTTTCAGTGCAGTTATAACCTACACTACTAATAGCTGCAGGTATCATCGGGAAAAATCTGTCCCTCCTCCCCCCCCCCGACCCCATCATGGCTGTGGCAGTCCACCTACAAGAAAGCTTCTGCACAAAGAGGGCAGTGACAATGAATAAGAGCTCTACCTAACCCATTTTCATTCCGTGTAGTTATAGGGGATGAGCAGACACACATGAATTGTAATCTGAATCACAGTCATCACTGAATTATCTTCCACCACCACTGCTGCCCTCCTCCCAAGCCTAGCCATCTTCCAAATTTCTCTGTTACTATGGACATTACCACCTTTCTAGTCATCTGAATTCCTACAATTTTACCTCACATACCCAAAAGTTGACAAATCTTGTTTTTTCCTACTTGTAAATCTTTACAGCATGTTTTTTTTCTTTCACTTTTCACTTTCACATCTCTCTCCTTTTCTTTACTCACACTGCTATGACCCTAGTTCAGGAACTAGTGGCCTCTCACTCTTAGACTAGTAACAGCCTTATGATAACTCTCCCTATCTCAAGTCTCTTCCCATTTCAATCCATTCTCCACATGGCTCCCAATACAATTTTCTTAAAGTTCAGGCCTGATGCTGTCACTCCCCTACCTACTCATAAAATCAATTACTTTATGTTTCTCTCATCTTTTTTAAATGACTTTTAATCTGAGTTTTATAATGTATGTAATTATTACAATACAACATGGATATAATTTATAAATAAGTAAGGGTGCATATAATAGGCATGTGTGCTCAAAACTTTTTTCCTGATAGGAATACACAAACAGAAAAAATCAGAAACCCCCAATCTAGAATATAGGCTGTGTGAAAGAGAGCAGTGAGAGCCTATACCAGATGATTTCAAAGTTAGGTTGTGCCATTTAAACCTGAATTCAGTAGATGACAATAAATCTTCTCTTAGTCCTCTTCCTGAAACTCACTCCAGAGTTCCTGTAAACAACACCTCATCTCACCTTGTTAGAACCCCTAGAAGCCACAGAGTGCAACCAAGAATAACTAAGTGTGGGAGGAGTTCCTGTTTCCATTTATCTTACAGGTGAAGAAAAAGAGATCCACACTTATAACTGCAGAACAGGGAAAAATGTATTCCTGGTCTTCTAAAATGAAATTCCAAATGTGTCTTTCTATAGCTATATGGTAGTTGAGTTTTATAGTATTATAAAACCACACTTGACAGAATCCTAGTGTTTTATTTTACATTATTTGTACAATATTTTATTACAATATAAAACCATAATTATTATTATATTATTATGGGATAAATATATTTTTGTGATCAGGTCTAAAAAAACACCCATTTATAGACTTTTTCCTATGGGAAAAAAACATTGGGAGCTCCAAACGTACAAATTATTATACAAGTAGACTATTTTCAAGTCAATGATTGCCATATATAAAAATATAGTCAGACATATCATGTGTATGATGAGGAAGGGAAAAGGGAAGAAAGAAAATTAAATTTTTTTCCTATGGAATACTGTTGCTAAAAATGTAGACAGTGATTTCCTGTTGAATGATGAATTTAAAATAAAATGATACGTGAAGCTTATTAAAAGTAAATCTGAATAATTTTTCTTTTTCACAGGTATAGGACTCTGGGTGTGCACTCATTTATGAAAAACTGAATGAAAAATAGTTGCTGACACACTACTATTTCAAGATCTCTTACAAGGAGAACAGAAAGAGTTTCTTTTCTGTGAAGGAAAGAGATTTATGAATGGTAATGATTTACAAAGATTAATAAGACTGCAATCTGAGTGTAATTGGGATTATACTGATTTTTTTTTAATCTATTAAATCCATCATGGAAATGTGTAACAGTAAACAGTACCATCATAGTTCCTTTTAAAAATGAGTACATAAACCTTTTTTTTAATTGCAAATTACTCACTATATTAACTCCTTTACAGCTATATTGCTTATTTTAATTAGTGATATGGAATTAAATACCAGGTATATGTTTTGAAAGTCATATTAAAAATAAATTATGTATAGAATTAGCTTATATAGATACTTCATACAAAAGCCACCTATATTTTTAAAATAATTTTGCATTGTACACATGATTATTATTACATGTGGTCATTAACAACTTCACATTTTTTCAACAAAAATGCTAAATGGGACAAAATTGGAAAGGGAGAGTTAAAAGAAATATACAACTAGCATAAAGGTCACTTCTTATTTTTGTCCCTTAAATAAGCTTTTTGTGGTCAGCAACTGTTGACTAACTTTGAAGATCCAAAATAAGATCTGGCATGAGCAACTCTCTCCAAAGATAAATTAATAAACAATTAATTTGTTTTATTAGATTCTGTTGGAATAGCTTATGTTAAAGATGAATTTTAAATGTCAAATATTTACTACACAGCAACAAATGAAAATAGACCTTCGCTACTACTGTGTCACATACCTGGTAAAAATGTGTCAATATTCGCAACTGGGAACACATTTTTGGTATAGATTCTTCAAATTCTCTAATCCTCTTTTTTTCTTCTTCTTCCTCTGCTGCTGTGATTCCCCACTGACCCTGTAAAATACAACATTCCAAATTCCACTGAAAATTTTAATGATGTAAAGTTTAAAAAGAAAAACCACATTCTTAACAATGCTGAAATTACACAACATATGAATACAATGTGTTGAGGCTCATATTATTTTAAACATTCCAACAAATAAGAATTTGCCCATCAAAGCAGTGACTTATCCCAATAACAATGCCAGTATGCAAAATAATTTTAGAATTATTGATATTATAAAGCCAGTTTTAATTAGCCATATGAAAATCCCCCTTTATGATCAGCCAAATCTTGTTTTTAACTAAAACCATTATTTAATTTCATCATCTACCTTATTAATCAGGTCTGCCTCTATGAATGACTTTTTTTCCAAAACCAAATCTGCCTTTTAAGGGTAATCATTTATCTCACATTGAAGAGAATTTAAAAATATATTTTAAGAGACTTTAAAGGCTGTCTCAGAAGAGGAGGCCTCAAATGTTCTGCACTATGATAGTATCACTGAAACAAGTCTATATGTATCATCTCCCCCCAAGGTAGCATTACTTTGAAGCACTCATCTGGATGTATTTTGTTATGCTATCTTAAAAAAAAAATACCCTACGATACCACTCTATAGCCAATTACTAACTTCTTAAAGTTTGATGGGACATCAAAGGGCATGTAGTCCAATACTCACATGTTACAGATGAAAAAAAGAAGGTTAAAAGAAGTTCAATGAATGAGTGAATGAAAAAGCATTTATTAAGTACTACAATGTATAAAGAAAGTGCTGTGAAAAATCCTGGAACATATATAGCAGGTTTCAGGTTTAAGTAAAATGGAAAGGTCTTGGAACACTTAGGGTACAGTGACAAAGCAGGTTATGTGTCTTCTTTAGTGTCATTTCTCTTAATGATTTACCTCTCTCTGACACTAAACCACATGACAGAATAAGGACTTTGGAGGTAAGAACATTCTTTTCTGGGTATTTATCTGGCTGCTAAGCAGGTTGGGGCTATGGCACTTAACAAGGCAGGCAGTTGCCAGGTCACATCTCCACAAAGGTTGTTTCTCCTGCATGATGGCTGGAGGGAGTGTGAGCTAGTAGCAGGTTTAGTGCTGGGGGTTCTTTGAGGGCAGGGACAGCATTTCTATTCCTTAGCCTTTTAGGCTTACCTGACCTTCTCTGGTAGGTGATCAGCAGTTGGTGTTGGCAGTGGCTGTGATAGTGGGCCTTTTCTCCACAGGAGCCATAGCCCCAGAGCTCTTGGGGAGCTCCAGGATTCTAGGCAAGAGATGATAGTAAAGGTCTTGGTGCTGGTGTTGACCCACTTGGCTTATGTTATCTCCTTTCTCTCCATGATATCTGCTTTAACTAGACTGTTTTACCTGCCCCAGCTGTTGTTCATCCTTCATTTTCGAAGAAGACCAGTGATATTATAGATGATGTCTTGAATTGAAATAAATTTAATTGAGGTATACAAAGTTGTCTACCTCACTATTGCAATCATCAAATGCCAGTGGCAGGACAAAAGTCAGGATAACTGGTGATAGGCTGAGATGGGATACAGACCAAGGATGACCTTGGTATCTTTGATGTCTGATCAAGCTCTAAGTACTCCAGATAGGGAGACCCTCCCTGCCCTACCAGAAAATAAGAGAGCAGAGCAGGGGAGGGGCTTTACAGTGGGATTGCTGTTTTAGGGTTGGGGCATGGGCAAGATGGGGAGAAAATTTGTAATTCAAAAATGTAATGAAAATGAATAATGTAAACAAGAAAACAAATAAAAAATAAATTTAAAAAAGAACTCTAAGTACTCCACAGTGCAGGAGTGAGGAACCTGCAGTCTCACAGGTATATGTGGCCTTCTAGGTCACTGGGTACAGTCTTTTAACTGAATTCCATTTTACAAAACAAATATTTTTATTAAGGCCTGCTTCTGCTGCCTTCATGAACACTGGAATAAATTGTTTTCATCCATCCATTCTGCTGGCGGAACTTTTCACATGCCTGGGGTAGATACCCCCCAACTCACTGGCAGGTTTGAGGCCTGCCAGTTACTCTCAATCTGGTTTAAACTGTGTGCCAAGATAGTTTACCCAGGTATAGCCACTGGTTGTGCTACAACTTCTTGGAGTCAAAGGTAAGAGGTAAATTTCAGGTGGATATCAAGGGTAGATGAGCAGCCCTGAAAAGGGCTCAGAAAGTCCTCACACGAGGGGGCGGAGCCAAGACTGCAGCATAGAAGCAGCAAGGTCCCGCAGCTCCCAAACACCCATAAAATATGACCCCAGACAAATTCTAGAACTCTCAAACTCAGAAAAAATAGAGAAAACACATCTCTCACGGAAGGCAGCTCGGCAGCAGGGGATCATCGTGGCAGGACCTGAGCCGAGGCCAGCCCAGCCTGAAACAGAAACCGCAACCAGACCCAGGGCGGTAGGAAAGAGCTGAGCCCGGCAGCAGCCAGTCTACAAGATAGAAGATCTACAGCCTTCAGCTACTCCACATCTACCAAGGCGTGAAAAATAGGGATTAGAGAAAGGCAGCTTGGCAGGAGGGGCTCATCTCACAGGTTGGGAGCTGAGACCAACCCAGCCTGAAACCAGCATGTGGCCAGGCTCCAGGGCAGCCGGGAGGAGTCACAGCGTGAGTCTACTTCAGAGAAGATCTAAAGCACTTCGAGCAATCTTCACATCTACTAAGCCAGCATTAGAGGTCAGTGAAAGTGAGTGAAGCTTTCAAGCTAAATTTGGGGGACCAAAAGCAGTTCGACCAATCTACCCCAAGGGCAAGGAAGCAGTGGGGGAGGGGCAGGAACTGCTGTAACTGGCAGATGCCCCCACTGGGCTGCTTCAGAGCCCCTGGCCTGCAGATCCCATGGTGGGGCCGAGTCAATTGATCAGGGCCAAGTGCTCTTGCATTGAGCGGCCTGGATCTGGACTGTGATCCTGGGGAGCGCTCTCAGCAAGCCAAAGCTGGGGAGGGGGGCCCTGCAACACCCCCCTCCAATAACTCTGGCAGCTGGGAAAACCCCAGCGATTTGGAACAGAGCTATCCCCCCTGGAAGCAGAGTTTCACAAAGCTAAAAAAAAACCCAACCAACTGACTGGCCAACATGAGGAAAAGGAAGCAAAATAAAAACAGCAATAAAACTCTAGAATCCTTTTTTGTGAACAAAAAGGATCAAAGCATGGAATGGGAGGAAGACAACTCAGTCAGAACTCTCACACCAAACACTTCCAAGACACTTGAAGAATGCCTAGTAGCTATAGATAATCTGAAAAAGGACTCTGAAAACCAAATAAGAGAAGTGGAGGAAAAACTGGGAAGAGAAATGAGAATGA
>JAQQSW010003083.1:0-14779 GCA_028646575.1 Pseudocheirus occidentalis
TAAAAGGGAACAGATTGTGGGAGGGGTCTTACAGGGGAATCAATGTTCTGGGCTGGGGGGTAGGGACAAAAAGGGGAGAAAATTTGTAACTCAAAACCTTGTGGAAATGAATGATGTAACCAAGAAAATAAATTTTAAAAAAAGAATTTATAAGATACTAAAAACGTTTCTTTTAAAAAGGACTAGAATAAATGACATTTTTAGATATCACTGAAAAAAAACTCCACATTTTCCAGTATAGCTGGGATCTTAGTATTTCAGTTAAAAATTTTTAGATGTCTTTTTTAACTAGAAATTTCTCCCAAATATTTTTTTCTTAATTTAAGCAACTCTAACCATAGAACTTTCAATAAGATTCTATGCGTCATCTTTATAATGAAATACAAAACTTAGATTTAGTACTTTTGGTGAAAGTGCCTTGGTAGACTACTGATAATAAAATGTGGCTGTGAGGTAGGCTACTTATTGAGATTCAGGAAAGGGATATGAGGATTTCACTCTACATCTATAGAAATAGTGGGAGTAAATTGAAAAAAATGAAAAAAAAACTAACAATGTGTGACAAGATTGATCCTCCACTGATGTCTTCCTTCAAGAAAGACAACAGACTCAACTGTTATCTGGGATTAATATAAGCTATGTTAACATACTCAGTTTACCCTAAAAATCCTAAAGGGCTGGAAAGAACTAAGACATGAGGAAAAGAAAAGCAATTATCCCCTATTCAAAATTCTATCAAACTGATGTTTGCTGCTTGGGGACATCTCTTTAAGACAGAGGTTCTTAAAACTTTTCTATAATATACTCCTTTGGAGGTCTAAAGAAAACTATGGAGTCTTTGTCAGAATATTTCTATATGCATAAAATAAAATACCTAAGATTAGAAAGGAAACCAATTATAATGAAATACAATTATCCAAATACTTTTAAAACAAATCCACAGACCATGACAGGTTAAGAACTCCTCCCTCAGGCATAGTGGCTAGGAGATAGGGAGCTCTCTTCCTCTTCTCTTCTATCTTCCTCTCTCCTGTGATGTTACCACAAAGACTACAGGGACGAGAGAACTGCAATATCATAGAGTGAAAAGAACACTAGATAGGGAGTCAAAGGACTTGGGTTCAAATCCCAGCTCTGCCAGTTACAAACAATGACCATGGGCAAGTCATGTGAGTTTCAATTCAGAGTTGAATTAGAGTCTTTCTTAGGTTCTTCGACTTCTACAGCTATGCTCCTATAATATAAAAGTGGAAAGCAGAAGGAAGACATCTCCACCTCAAGGTCCCAGGGACTTCTCCCCTATCTTCCTCTCTTCCACTTTTCCTGACTAGGAATTTTAACATATCACCAAACTAAAATAACCCAGGAAAGATGTTTCCATCCATTTCCTGTGTGAATGATGTCTCTTTGTAAGGCATTTGTTATTTTGTGGCCAGACTTCCGCTAAGTAAGCAATGTTTATTTGTACTTTGTGAGTTTCATCAACACACATATCTATTCTCAAATAGAAACCTTGTCATAAGTTAATGAAGAGAATATGTGAAGATTCAGTGTTGTCAAAGTCAAATGATCTTGAGTTCAAAACATGTATTTTAAAAAAATGTCTACAGAAGGGCAGTCTGGTGGAGAATGGGAAGATCTGGTTAACAAATGAGTACACGCAGGAATGTGCTGAAGTAAGCTCTTACCAGCCAATGAGAGCTAAATGTTAAAATTTTCTGTGGGAGCACATGCACCACAGAAAACCACAAATGCTACAAATTAAGGCTTGCTTTATTGTTTTGTTGATTGCCTGAACTTAAAGTGATAAAAATAAATGTTAATGCTACATATTAAACTTAAAAGTGTATCATGCATATATATGCATATACACACACATATATACATACATATAGATAGATAGATATAGACAGATATAGATATATTTTCCCCCAGCAAGTCAATTATTAAACATTTACTAGCACACCTCTTCTTTAAGTTGTTTTGGTTAAAGTAATTTTCTTGAATACATTTGTTGCAGAAAGGGATGGATGTTGACTGAACTACACAGTTTTAAATAAAAAAAAAAGTTCCATGTTAGTAAACAATTAAAGGTATACATACCTCCAACAAAAAGATCAATTCCTCCTGCTTCTTCTATTTTCTTTTCAAATGCATCACATTCTGCCTGTAGGTCTGAAGCATTTCCATCAAGGATATGAGCATTATTAGGATCTATGTCAATATGCTTAAAGAAGTTATTCCACATATATGAATGGTAGCTCTCAGGATGATTTCTGGGAAGTCCTAGAGGTAATAAAGTCAATTTGATAACTTTTAAAATTAGGCATTAACTAATTTCCAAAATCTCTCAGAAACACTATGGACACCACACTTAGAACTATGGTCCCTTTTAGCACTATATGAATGAAGGCTGAAAAATATCTTTAAAACACACTGCTTTTCTACATCACATTTAAGTTTAGTCATTTTGTTTCTGAAAATCTCAAACATAAAATTTGAGTCAAGATAACTGGTTCAAATATATTTTAGTTTTAGAACAACATCTTTCATATGCTATCGTAAGTATACTCTCTTGTGTCTTCCCTACATAAATACATCCTATGAACATCTTAAATCTGAAAACTACTTTGATACCTTATAACTATAAACTGAAATGTCTTTAATAGAAGGTATATGAAAAAGTACATTGATTTTTGTCAATTCTCTGAACAAAGAGACAGAGTACTTATTCAGAACTTGCCCCTTTTATTTAACTCTTCTCATAAAGCTTCTGATTCTTTTGGTAGATTTCCTCCATCCAATCCTAAATTAAAATAAATCAAAGAATCCCAAAATTATAAAGTTGGAAGGGACCTTATGAGGCAATTAGGTAGCAAAGTAGAGAGAATGCTAGGCCTGGAGTGAGGAAGACCTACGTTCAAATCCAGCCTCAGACACTTACTAGCTGTGAGACCCTGGACAAGTCACTTAACATCTGTTTGCCTCAGTTTCCTCATCCATAAAATGGGAATGATAATAGCACCTTCCTCCTAAGACTGCTGAGGATAAAATGAGATAACGATAAAGCGCTTAACATAGTGTCTGGCACATAGCAAGCATTTACATAAATGCTAATTGTTACTATTATTATCTAGAACATCTACACCCAAAATTCTGAGTCCACTTATAATACCCCTATAATATTTTGAGCTTTTATTAGAAAACCTCCAGTACAGGATATTCACCATTCATTTAAGTAGTCCATTCCATTCTTGAACTACTCTATTTCCAAGTTTCTCTCATGAAGAATTAAAATCTCTCTCCTCATAATTTTTACCTCCAAGGATCAAGTAGAACAAACCTAATCCATGACAACTCTTCAATTATTTAAAGATTGTGATAATGTCACTCAAAGTTTTCTCCAAGTTAAGGATCCTCACTTTCTTAAACCATCCATATTGGTTACCTTCCTCTATACATATTCCCACTTAACAATGGCTGTTTTAAAATGTGGCACTCAAAATTTAGTACTTAAATGAGGTCTGATGAAGGCTAAAAAAAAAAAAAGCGAAACTATTACTTCCCTCACTTTAAACATTATGCTTCAACTAATGTAGTGCAAAATCACATTGGCTTTTTTGGCTATCATATCATCCTGCTGACTCATACTTAATTCCATTAAAATCCCTAACCTTCAATATGAACTTTCTTAGCCACATATTTCCCATCCTGTAAGTATAGAATTGAATTTTTTTAGCCCAAAGCACAGGACTTTGCATTTATCCCTATAATAGCTAGTTAGCTTCAATCTATCTAATATTACAAGGTAGTTTGGGGTCACAATTCTATTAGTCAATGTATTTAACCACCCAAATACTTCTACCTCTATATCATACACACAATTTAACAATACGTCAGGAAAATTATTCCAGTGATTATTTGGAATTCTTAATAGAAATTCCAGGAAGCCTAGAGGGCTCAAGGGCAACACATATAATTAAAGGGGCATATATTACATAAAATATAAAGTGCAGAAAACAAGTTACTCACAAAATATTATGTGTAATTCTAGGAAATTATTTTAGTATCACTGAAAAATGTAGCTTACCTACCTACATATTCATCCATGTTAAAGGTCTTTACATATTTGAAGGAAAGATCTCCATTCTTGTGATATTCTATTAGTTTTTTATAGCATCCCAAAGGTGTGCTTCCTGAAAAGAAAAATTTTTTTTTTAACAGACACATGAAAAAAATCAGCCCCATCCTAACCCCTGGATTTCACTTTGAGGATGTGTAGAAAATCTGTCCTATCAGGGCAAGTTGCTGAGGATAGTCAAAGGGAGAGAAATTCAAAGCTATTTCATAGTTTGGGAAGAACTTAAGAGAGAGGAGTTAAATGACAACACTGTGCTTGAAGTCAAGTGACTTGATTTCAGGTTCTACTACACGTACGTACAGACACACACATCCCATTTGTTTGACCCTGAGAAAATTATTTGGCTTCTTTATATCTCAGGTTCTCATCTATGAAATATGGATGTTTACCCTACCTACTTCACTGCTTTGTGTTGAGGAAAGCATTTTGTCTACCTTAAAGCACTATCTAGAAATGAGTTATATTCATAATTAGTGAACCACCAATTTGGTCGCTACAAGTAAGTCCTACACAAATACTGAACAACAATGAGCCAAGACAATCTCAAAAGACTAAAGATAAAGCTTACTATCTGCCTCCAGAGAAAGAACTGATATTGATTGAATACAGGCTGAAGCATACTATTTTTCACTTTCATTTTTTTCTTTTATTCGAGTCTTCTTGTACAAAATGACTAATATGGAAAGGTTTTATATAATTGTACATCTATAACCCATATCTAATTGCTTATGATCTCAGGGAGAGGGCAGAGGAGAAGAGGGAGGAAGGAATAGAGTTTGGTACTCAAAACTTTAAATAAAATTGTTTAAAAAAAAATTGGGAAAAAAAGGAAAAAAAAATACTGACCAAAAAAAAGCAAGAAGGACAAGATAAGGAGAAATGGAAAATAGTAGGCTTTCTTAATGTTAAATATGTATTTACTGCTGAATCAAATTTCAATTTTAAATTACTTTTAAAAACACAATAAAATAAACTTTAAAATGTTGTTCAGGCACTTCAATTCTTCATGACCCCATTGGGGATTTTCTAGGCAAAGATACTAGAGTGGTTTGTCATTTCCTTCTCCAACTCATTTTACAGATGAAGAAACTAAGGCACACAGGGTTAAGTGACTTACCCAGGTTCACACAGGAATTAAGTGTCTGAGGCTTAATTTAAACTTGGGAAGACTGAGTCTTCCTAACTCCAGGCCCAGCACTCTCCTGTGCCACCTAGCTGCCCCAATACAAATGGCCAAAACTGATTCTGTCCCCCCTCTCCTTCTTTCTTCACCACCCCCAGAATCTGTGGCCTAACTTAAGGCTGAATAAATATAGAATCTGTCTCTTCTAGCTCAAGGAATTCAGGTGACATACAGTATCTTTTCATAGCAAATTTGAACTGTGGCTTAAAAAAAAAAATAAACTATCAGACATAAGATTAAGCAACTTATGCCATTTTTCCCTCTTGTTACACAACAGACTCAATTTATCCTTTTTTAAATTTTCCTTATTTTAAAATGAGTTTGCTAGGGTTAGAGTCAGGAAGACCTAAGTTCAAATTCTGAGTCAGACATTTACTAGATGTGTGACTAGACAAATCACTTCATCCATATGCGGCATAGGTAACTCCCTGGACTTAAATAAATCCCAGAGGGATTTATGGAGTTCCACAAACTGAGAAATGTTGCTAGAATAATGTAGAAAGATCATATTTAGAAACTTTGCTCTTAATTAAAGATGGAGATCTATCTAGAGAAAATGAAAAAAAGAAAGTGATTACCAAAGGTGTAAGAAAACTCACTTTTTTGTTAATACTCCCTCATCTAGTAGCCTAAGACAGAAAATCAATTAAAATGCTTTATGGTAAATTAAGAAAAAGGAAATTTTAATGCCTTAACCACTTTGCATTTTTCTACCCAATAGTCACTTCACCAAGAATAGAGATTAAATGTATATTTATGCCTACTGGAGATCATACCTAATGTCCCTGGTGTTTCAGTAATATGACTAGGCTAAGACAGTTAAGTTGCTGTCCTGAAAAAGTCCTTTGGTATAAGGTAATTGTCATCATTCTCTTGTAACACTTCAAGAAAATGGGAAAAAAAGAAGTATAAAAAGAGAAAATTACTTAAAGAAAATACAAGAAGTAATAACTGCCACTTACATAGGACTCTCAAGTCTGCATTACCATTTTACATACTTTAACATGTAATTCTGAGAAGCAGGTCCTATAGGGGTTATCTCCACTTTACAGAGCTAAGGTTGAGAGGTTAAATAATTAATTATTAATTAATAAATAATTAATATTAGCACTTCATACAGTTATTAATGAAGATAAAATGAAATAATGCATGTAAAGTGATTTGCAAATCTTAAAGCACTATATAAATGCTTCAAAATGGAAAGAGAGTTGAATTTGGAGACCAAAGATCCAATCTCAGCTTTCCACTTACTATGGCAAATAATCTCTCTCTCTCTAGGCCTCCATTGCTTTGTCTGCAAAATGAGGTAACTGAACTAGATGATGTTTAAGCTTCTCCAAGTTCTAAATCTCAGTTATCACTGTTGTTAAATAACTTTTCCAGTGGACACACAGCCTAAAAGTGTTAGAAGCAAGATTTTAAATCACTGTATACTCCAAGTCTCATGTTCTATCCAGAATGTTATGCTACCTTAATTCTTTCTGTTGCTGTTCAGTTGTATCCAACACTTTGTGAGCACATTTTTCAGTTTTCTTGGCAAAGATATCAGAGTTGTTTGTCATTTCTTTCTCCAGTTCATTTTACAGATGAGGAAACTGGGGCAAACAGGGTTAAGTGGCTTGTCTGGAGTCGTACAGATAGTAAGTATCCAAAATCTTCCTGACTGCAGGTCAAGCACTCTATCCACTGAACCACCTAGCTGCCCAAATTCTTTCACCATTTCTTGTTAATCAGAATTTCACCTGCTAAAACCCAAACTGGAAAAAGTGGGAGAAATGACAGGAATAACAAACCTTCCCCCTCCCTGAAAACCAAACAAAAAGAAAATGATAAAAAAAAAAATTGTGAAAGTAAATGAGTATTGAAGACAGAAATGTCTTAAGAACACAGTGTCCAATTCATTCATTTTTTTACTTAGATTTTTGTATCTCACAAATGTTTCTTTTTTCATTCTATTCCAGAATAGGCAGTAAGAATGTAATAACTATATAAAAATAGAGCAAGGAGAACAAAATACTAACATTTTCAGAAATCTTGACTTTTTAATCTGGAAAAAATTAGCTTCTTACCTGTTGGCAAGCCCAGGGTAAAATATCTGTCCTGTCCTGGTTTGAACTGGATAATTCTATTACAGATGTATTTGGCTGCCCATTCACTAGCCAAGTCATAATTATCAAGAATTACAAGTCTCATTCTGGTTATACACAGCTCCTTCCTTTGTCAAGTACTTCAAACCTGGAAAAATCCCATTGTACAGCACTTTAAAGTAGTTTACAAATACAAATATAAATTATGCTAATGATTCCAGAGAGAATATTACTTTAAAAAGGTATGATTATTAGAGTTATAACACTAAATTCAAGAATCTTAAATACAGAGATTATAACACTTTCTCCTTAAAAGAGAAAATCAAATACACAAAAGCTTATTAACAACTCAAGCTTTAATGATCAAGGTAATGATTAAAAAGTAGTATATTTTCTAAAAAAAAAGCTTTTTCAGATAACTCTTTACAAAAGGAATATGAACATATTTTTCCTGCTTTAGATAAAGTAATGCATACTCTTCCCTGGCTTGGAATATCGAACATATCAGGTGATTTTTAAAGTGGATCACAAATAGTAGCTAAATATTTCAATTCAAGATGATAAAATAATTAAAGGCTATACTACTAATACTCTTATTTACATTCAACAGAAACAGGCTCTAGTGTTTTAACTCATTTTGGTTATACCAGTGTTCACAAAATAAATCCCCAGGCCAATTACAAAGATCAACATGGCCTCTCTCAAAATTCACTTCCACCTCGGTAGTAAAAGGCTTGGGAAAACAAAATTAGAAACACCTGAACCATGGTGAGGCAAAGAATAATTTGCATCTCTCAGGATCATAATACAGGGATAAAACTGCAGTAACTGTAAAAAGGAAAACTCTATAGTATACCGGGGCAAGAAAAGTCTCTTGAATGCACACTTTAAAGTACTCTCCGTACAACATTAAATTCAAATACACAACTCATTCTCCCCCACGCCCAACATTACTTGCTGTCCTACCTGGTGCATTTCCCTGGGATCACAAACATTTCCCCCCATCCTCTCGGCTCCTCAGCCTCTTTAGCTAAGGAGCCCCAAAAGACTTTGGAGGCACTATCATCTAATTCATCTTCCATTTTGCGGATGAAAAAACTGAGTGACGCCCTCAAGCTCACCCACGTTTATTAGCAATACAGCTGAGGATCACAACCCAAGAACTATAACATTAAGAGCATTTTCCCTTTTCGACTCTGGTCTTCAGAACCGTACACAAAGACCCCAGAAGGAAGGAAAGAACAGCAGGGGAAGGTGTTCCTTCACCCTGGGAGCAGGAGCAATTTGGCCTGGACCAGGACCACCAACAAGGAGCTCACACTCACACAGCCCTTTAAAAAGGATTCAGCACTTTCCACATTACCGTCCCGTGGGGCAGGCGACCCAACTACAGGAACAACGCACGTCATCGTTTTAACTAAGAATGGAGGCTCCCCAAGGGCAGGGGCTATTTGTTTCGCACTTGACCCCTCCTCTTTTCCCCTCCCATCCTCCCACAGCGCCCCGAACCTAGAAGGCACTTAAAAAATGTTCCCTGATTGGCTAATTGAGTGCAGCTCAAGGCGGAGAGGAGGGGGCGAGGAAACTGCCCACAAGGGACACAGCTACAAAGGTCGGAGTTCGGGCTCGAACCGCAGTCTCCATGCTCATAGTGTGACTCTCGGACTGACGGGGAGAGGGCGAAGGCGCCGGGATCCATCTTCTCACCGAGAAACTAAGGCCCGGCTCGGGAGTTCCCACTCACCCCTCACTGCCACCCGCCTCCGGGGCCCACCCTGCCTCAGCCCCGCAGGACTCACCGCCGGAACCGGCCCCTGGGGACCCCCCCGGCGGAGCTCGGCTGTCACTCCAGAAAGGGGAGAGAAGGGATCCACAAACGATCCCGGGGAGAGCTGGGGCCGGAACCCCAGAGACCCGGATGCAGAGAAGAGCAGCAGGAAGGGACGGCACAACGGAGCGCCCCGGGATGCCCTGCGCATGCGCCCCGCCTTCTTGGCCTCCAGGGATGAGGATGGAAGCAGCCAATCAGGCCCGGCTCCTGGCTGGGGTCTCTTTGGTTAGGTTGGTTTACATCCCATAGCCCAGAGAGGTGCAAGTCCTGCCTAGAAGCCGGTGGACCCAGCCAACCTAGAAATCCAAACCCTGGGTCAATAGGCTCAGCTCTGCTATTAAGTCTATGTAACATTGAGCAAGACATTTAATCTCTTTGGGTCTGTTTCCATGTATGATGATTTATATAACACTTGTAAGGCTTGCAAAACGTTTTACATGTTATCTCATTTGATCTCCACCAAAATTCTGTGAGGTAGGTGCTGTTAACCCATTTTATAGAGAAAATTGAGGCTCCAGGAGCTAGCATTTATAGAACTAAGGTTTAAAAGCAGTATAATAATAGTAGCTTACATTTATAAAGCGCTTACTGTGTGCTCAGCACATTACAGTTTTTATCTCATTTGATCCTCACAGGTGTAGGTGCTATTATTATCCCCATTTTATAGATGAGGAAACTGAGGCTTAAGGGTTAAGTAATTTGTCCAGAGTTACACCGCTAGTAAGTACCTAAAACCGAATTTGAACCCAGGTCTTCCTGACTCCTGGCTGGGTTGTTCAATCCACAATTATTACCATTTCTCATTTGAGGAACCTAAGACTGAGAGGTCTTGACCTGCCTAGGGTCACACAGATAGTATGAGGTTGGGGGTGGGGAGGGTGGGAGGTAGATGGTTGTGGGGTCAGCATTTGAACTCAAGTCTTCTTAAAATTAATCCCTGAGGCAAAGTGAAACAAAGGGTAGTGTTGGACTTTCCTTAGAGTTGTAGTCGTCAGTAAGACTTAACAGAGGAGGTAGGGATTTATCCGTATTTTGAAATAGAAAATAGGTTGGGGAAAAGAAAGGGAGTCATAAATTATGCCATTCCTTATGATGGAAACATCTGAACAAAAGGTGCAGTAGCAGGAGGAAAAACAAAAACAAAACTATGGTCCAAGGATAGTCTACTAAGCAGAAAATTTCAAGGGAGTTCTAGGAAGAAACTATCTAAAGAAAAAACAGGTGGGAAAGAGGGGTCGTAGAGGAGAAATGAGTTTGGAAAGGTAGTTTGGTAATGGATTGATTATTGCCAGTCTGTAGAGAACTTGGGCATACAATTTTTGAACTGTGCCTGACCATTATGTAGGGTGAGGAAAAAGTGTATATACATTGTGAAAAGACCAGCACATCAGTGCATTTTTGACTAAATTTTGAATTGGTAGGCATTCTGGAAAACAATTGATTTTTGTACAAATAAGGTGACTAAAATGTCCACATGCTTTTACCCAGAAATATTGCTGCTAGGCATATATTTAAGAAGGTCACTGATAAAAAGAAAGGCTCCAACATGTAACAAATATTTATAGAGGCACTTTTTGAGGTCGTGAATAACTGGAAACAAAGTAGATGATCAGTTGACAAATGATTAAAAAATTGCAGTACATGAATGTAATGAAATATTACTGTGCCGTAAGGAAAGACAAATATGATAAAAAGACAGATGGTTGAGAACTAATGCAGAGCCAGGAAAATTAAGCTCGATGGTAGTAGCAATACAAAGGGAAAGAACAACCACCACAACACAACACACTCTAATATGAATATTCCCAAAAAATGTAATGACCAAATTTGCCTCCAAAGAAGAGAAATGAGAAGACACCTCCTCCTCCGCTTTTGCAAAGATAGAGGTCCATGAGTGTGGAATATTGCATGTATAATATTTGTTTTGATTTGTTCCAATATTTAGAGGTCATCTAGTCCAATTCCATCATTGTAGGAATGAGGAGTTATGGTCTGTAGAGATTAAATGATTTGCCCAAGGTCAGCAAGGTAGGAAATGGAAGACACAGCATGTGAATTCATAGCCTCTAACTACAAACCCAGTGTTCTTCCCACTGTCCTATATTCCCTTTCAAGATGGAGTCTATGAAAGTAAGAATCTGAAATTACAAGGAAGTTAGCTTACAAAGGAGAAGAGAAACTATCACACCAAGACTGTGAGTATCACTATTAAAACAAACATTTATGAAGAACCTTCTTTGTACAGGCAATGTATTATATGCTTTACTAATATTTCATTTGATCCTTACAACAACCCTAGGAGCTAGGTTCTATTATTATTCCCCTTTGGTACATGAGAAAACTGAGACAAAGAGAAGCTAAGTTGGGCAACTTAGGTTACCCAAGGTCACATAGCTATTAAGTATCTGAGACCATATTTGAACTCAGTTCTTCCTGACTCCATGCCCAGAACTCTATCTACTCTATTAGATGCCTGTGGCACCTAATTATTAAGATCAAGCCTTGTGTGTTATGCTATCATATTGGGGGAGGTACATTACCGTAATCTTTTTTCTAGATAGATGGCATCTGAGATGCCAATAACTGTGATGATCCTATTCTGTATACAGTTCTCAGTTTTATAGTATTCATATACAAGAAAATTGATCATTTATAAGTAACTATCAAAATTAATTGCTTCAATTTAAAATGAGAGCTTGAGCTTTTAGAAGTCACTACCATCAGATTTTAAAATTTGAGGAATTTATGTTAACATTCAGATGTTCATAAAGTTTCTTTAGAAAAGAACTATAAAAATACAGATGGCAAGAGGAAATAATAAGAAGCATTTCAATTTTAACAACTTAGAATAAAACACCCTCTTGATTTTAACTGAATTAGGAAAGCTTGGCAGGGACCATAAACTGCAAAATACAGCCTCAGGGTTATAAATGACAATTCATGTCATGATTAAATAGTGACTTTAGATTTAAATTTATTGCTGACTTGACTATATGAATATTACATCACAGCTGAAGAATTAAAACAATATTTTTAAAAGGTAATTACTATATGCTGATAAAAATCAAGGTGTGTGGCCTAATGAATTTAATATTAATAATCGATGGATGTTTTGTCGTGTAGGGGATAGAGTTCTGGAGTTAATGTTCAGGATAGGGTAAAATTCCACCTTTGACCCTAGCTAGGGGACTGGACAAGTTACTTAATTTTATGTGCTCCAGGTAAGTCCTTCAGTTTGATCTGTTAAGTCGTAGATTTGCATAGGGTTGCAATGATGGAGAGAGTTCTTCACACGTGTAGATCCTTCACCTACTTACAGAATAATCATTGTAGAAAGCATAGTCATTGGTTTGGAAAGTGTTTATTCTGTTTTAATGGAAATCTCTGAATGAATTCTTTTCCAGAAAGATACATACAAGAATAAATTTGTTTAGTATCATGAAAAACGTAAAATGTGACCAACTCTAAAGTACTCAAACATGACAGGGAAATAATTGAACTTGAATTTAAAAGGCAGAACCTTTCTCTGATGAGTACCTCTGTAGTTCCATTGTTTCATTTTAAGCAGTAACTTTTGTATTTTCCTCAATTTTTTTTTTTTTTTAGTAAGAAACATATCTTTACTGTGGCCTTGCTAATGAGAAAAAGGGAGGTAAGCGTAGGACAATGCATCAAAGACTATCAAAAGTCAATTAAATGATATTAAATATGAGAGTAATGACTATTAAATAACCAAATATTGTGGAGATCCAGGATTCTCTTCCTTCCTCATTTGGAGATTAGGTCAATTCAAAATTCAATTCTAAAGGGTAAGAATTTTGTTACCCCACTCAACTAAAGAACCTTACAAAGAATTTAATCTAATGTGAATTCTGGTTCATTGAGTTCTACACTGCCAGTTCTGAGTAGAGGTCGATTCTTTGTCTAGATGACCTGAGGCTGGGTGTGGTCTGGGACTGAGAGTGATCAGTCATGTCCCCTAGCCCCTCATTAGAATAGATTCTCATCTCATTATAATAGTCTTTCTTCACTGATTGTTAACCAATCAGTCCATTGCCACCCTCAAGATCACTCACTCTTTCAAGGTCACAGACGTGTTCAGTGGGTTCCACCAGGGTTCTTTGGTATTTGAGAGTGCCACTGACTCCTTTTATTAATTATCTATTAGCATGATTAATAAAACTGTCTAACTTTCTGTATGTCATAAATACAAAGTAAGACTTAGTATCCCTTGATTTAAAAGAATTGTCAGAGGACTTAAAAATCACCCACAAAAATTACAATGTTTGACAGACTTACCACTGTAACTTTAAAAACAAATTTATGTTTTCACTTCTAATATAGCTGGACTTTTTTTTTTGATAGATCTCTGTCACCAAATTGTAATTTTCCTTATTTCTTGGTCAGGACTGGGATTTCAAAGAACAGAGTATATACCAAATTGATCAAGCTATAGGGCTTATTGATTAATATGCTAGCCCCTACTATGCATATCAAAAGGACACAAGGAGCCGTGAATTCAGGGAAATGATCCTGTTGAAGTACTGATCACAGGAGTTTGACTATCCTGGCAATACTCTGACCCCAAGGCCATTAGGGGCTGTCATTTTATAATGAGGTAGGCAGAGTTAGACTGATGCACAGTCTGAGGCAGAGAAATTCTACACTTGGCTGGTGCTACAATTAAATTTGAGTCACTGAAAAGTCACCTTTGGATTGGTACAGCCTCTTTGGTACTGATGGCTAAGACCTAACTGCTGCACTGACCCCTCCATATCCTCCTTCTCCTCACCCTTTGGAATGTGTGGGTGCCAGACTTTTCTGTTCATTCTCTTTCTCTGTACACCAGGTAGGACCTTCTCTCTAGTTGATCCTTCTCCCCTTACTTCTTACAGAGAACATTCTCTGCACATGCATGGGTGGGAGAGCAATGTTACCTACATAGTGTCACCCACAATAACAGTGGCTCAGATTTCACACAAGGTGAAGAAATGCAGATCTGCATTTTCCTGTTGCTGGCTATTCATGGAAAATATAATTCTCAAAATACCAATAATTTTCTCATTTAGCTTGTGAGGCCCCGCTTGGTGGGAAGATAAGAATTCTTCCCACCCTGACATTTAGCCAGAGAAGGTCTGTCTTCTCTGTTTCTTTTTCTTTATTGTACTCTGCCTTAATGTTTCACAAATAATATAACACACAACAGGAAGGATTAGGTTCTATTCTTTTTTTTTCTTAATTTATTGACTTGTTTATTTACTTTTGGTTTACAAGATTCGTTTACAGAATCACTTGAGTTTCAGATTTTCTCCCCTCCATGGTGGTGTACAATCATGTATGGGATCTGCAAACACTTTCACATTGTACAGTAGTCTTGTTGTATAGAAGCGTTGTAACCAATGTGGCGAATAATGTGAAAAGAAAGGAAAAAAAAAAGAAACAAAAGAAACAAAACCAAACATGGAAAAGAACAATAGCATATGTTGCTTCAGTCTCCTTTTAAACTCTGGTCTTTCTAGTTCTTTCTCTGAGTGTAT
>JAQQSW010003084.1:0-14778 GCA_028646575.1 Pseudocheirus occidentalis
AAAAATATGGTCATTCAATGATATAGAGGACTTTCAAGCATTCTTGATAAAAAAAAAAACCGGAGTTGAACAGAAAATTTGACTTTCAAATACAAGAAGCAAAAGAAGCATGAGAAGGTAAACAGGAAAAGAAATCATAAGGAACTTGTTAAAGTTGAACTATTTACATTCCTACATGGAAAGATGATAATTGTAACTCATGAGACTTTTTTCAGTCTGAGAACAGTTGAAGGGAATATATATATATATGTATATATACATATGTATACATACATATTTGTATGTATAGGAGGGTGTATGAATACATATATATCAGTGTATAAATACATATATGAATGTGTATGTTTGTGTACATGTATACATATGCAGAGGGCACAGAATAAATTGAATATGAAGGGATGATATCTAAGAAATAAAATTGAGAGGTGAGAGAGGAATATATTGGGAGAAAGAGAAAGGGAGAGATAGAATAGGGTAAATTATCTCATATAAAAGAGGCAAGAGAAAACTGTTACAATGGAGGTGGAGAGCAGGAAGGCGAAGGGGAATGGGTCAACCTTACTCTCATTGAATTTGGCTTAAGGAGGGAATAACGTACACATTCATTTGGGTGTCTTACTCTACAGGAAAGTGGGAGGAAAGGGATAAGAGGGAGGATGATAGAAGGGAGGGCAGATTGGGGGAGAGAGTAGTTGGAACACTTTTGAAAAGGGACAGGGTCAAAGTAAAAAAGAGAATAAGTGGGGGACAGAATATGATGGAGGAAGATGTAGTTAATCTTTCACAATATAATTATAATGGAAACGTTTTGCATAACTACATGTGTACAACCTATATTGAACTGCATATCCTCCCAGTAGGGGTTGGTGAGGAGGGAAGAAGGGAAAGAATCTGGAAATCAAAGTTTTAAAAACAAATGTTTAAAAAAATTGTTTTTTTTACATGCAACTGCGAAATAAGATATACAGGCATTGGGGTATAAAAATCCATCTTGCCCTACGAGAAAGTTAGGGGGGTGATGGGGGAAGATATAAAAGAGAACAGATTGAGGGAAGGGGTATTCAGTAGGCTTTCTATCTTGGGGTTGGGGGTAGGGGAAAGATGGGAAGAAAAAACTGTAACTCAAAATCTTGTGGAAATGACTGTTGAAAACTAAAAATAAAGAAAAAGAAGACAGACAAAAAAAAAGAAATGTCAACATTCCAAAAAAATTATGCTAAACAAATTCCAGAGCAGTAGAAACCACAAAAAGATGGATGAAACAAATTTCCAGCCCAAAACAACTTGGAAGGTCAGCAGGGTGAGAGAGGAACAATGTGCAACACAGACCTCACCAGCACAGACTGGGTCTCAGCAACCCTGGAGGAGTCTTCTAGGTACCTGAATCAGTGACAGCAGTGGCAGTTTTTAGACTTCTTAGTTCACAAACAGTAAGAGGGTCAAACAACTAATCTCAAGGAGATTACAGGGATTTATTTGCTAGCACTGGTCAAGACTCTGCTGCTTTGCCCCTACTCAGATTTGCAGTCCTGGGTGGCAGTCCTGAAGCCAGGAGAAGTACCAGAGTATCAGAACTTGTGGCAGTAGTAGAGGGGGGACCCTGCTCAGTTCCAGGGCAGAAAAGAGTGCTTGTGGTCACTCACAGACAAGAGCACAGACCAGGAGAGGAGTAAACGCCTCTTTTTCCCCCTCTCTGAATGTATTTATTTTCTTCTTTACATCACTCATTTCCATGAGATTTTGAGTTGCAATTTTTCTCCCCATCTTTCCCCTATGCCCCACCCCAAAACAGTGATCCCACTGTATAGTCCCTCCCCCAATCTCCTCCCTCCTGTGTCCTCCCCTATAGCCCCTTTAACTTTCTGGTGTGGCAGGATGGGCCTCCCTACCCCAGTGCCTGTATATCTTAATTCCCAGTTGCATGTAGTTAATACTAATAATAATATTTATACATATATATTTTTAACATTTGATCATACAACTTTAAATTCTAGATTCTTTCCCTTCCTCTCTCATCACCTACCCCCACTGGAAGGACAAGCAATTCAATACAGGCTGTACATATGTAATTACACAGAACATCTCCACAGTGGACATATTGTGAGAGACTGATTATATGTCCCTCCTTCCTATCCTGCCCCCCTCCTTGTTCTATTCTCTATCCTGTCCCTGTCCCTTTACTGAAGTATATACTTTTAGCAACCTTCCCCCCGACTCTGCTCTCCCCTCTATCATGCTGCCTCTCATCCCCATCCCCCCTACTCTCCTTGTGGCAAGATACCCAGGTTAGAGTTTATGTCATTCCTTCCCTAAGCCAAAATCAATGAGTGTAAGGTTGACCCTTTCCCTTTTGCCTTCCTGTTCTTTCCCTCCACTGTAACAATTATCCCTTGCCTCTTTTATATGAGATGATTAATTCCAGTCTGTCTCCCTTGTCTCCTCTCATTCTAATCCTCTCCCACCTCAGAATTTCACCTTTTAAAGTATCATCCCTTCCTATTAAGTTGATCCTTTGCCATCTATGTACACATATATACACACACTCAGATATGTATTCATATGCATATATATATATCCTCCTATATAGACATATGTGTGTATATGTATATATACATTTGTATTCCCTTCATCTATCTTCATACTGAGAAAAGTTTCATAAGTTACTATTATCATTTTTCCATGTAAATAGTTCAACTTTTATAAGTTCCTTATGATTTCTTTTCCATGTTTACCTTCTCATGCTTCTTGTATTTGAGTGTCAAATTTTCTTTTCAGTTCTGGTTTTTTCAGCAAGAATGTTTGAAAGTCTTCCACCTCACTGAATGACCATATTTTCCCCTGATGCATTATACTCAATTTTGCTGGGTAGGTGATTCTTGGTTTTAATCCTAGCTCCTTTGATCTCTGGAATATCATATTCCAGGCCCTTCAATCCCTCAGTGTAGAAGCTGCCAAGTAAACACCTCTTCTTAGATCATTAAAACCTTGGAAGAATTGAAAACTTATAGGTCCCTAGAAGGATCTCTGAAAACAGATGGCCCAAACCCCTGAAGCTTGGGGCAGTGCACCTTCCACCCTGGAAATAGATTTCTACTTTAATAAAGAATTCAAAACCAAGAAATAGACTGGGAAGATGTATTGAGAATCTGAAGATCTTTCTTACCCTTAGACCCTTTGATATGTTTAAGTGGCTCTGAGAATATTCCCTGATTTGAAAGTATACTCTGCCCCCTAATAGGCTGAATGTGGTCATGTGTAGCCTGTGGCAGGAGGCTTGTTTTTGGGGAACGGCCACACCTTGTTACTTTGTAATTGGACAGTGGGTCAAGAGGGCTGACCCAGGAGAAGCCTATATATATGCCCTGATGTGAGGCTTTGCTTTGGGACTCACATTGAGAAGAGTTGTGTGATTTGACCAGATGAGACTCTGGGAAGCCATTGAGCTGCCCCTCCCCCATTTTGAAAAACCCAGATGTTGATGCTTTCCTATCTGGTAACTTGAATAAGTAATGGATGTGATGGTCAGATGGTTGGAAGTCTCTCTGCTGATCTGTTTCTTGGTCTGCTTGTAACTTAGATTTGTAACTTGTGCCTGTAACTTGGGTTTGTATTCTCTGGAGTTCAGGGTGCTGACTTTTCCCCCTGAACTAGGTAAATGATATGTTTGTTTGATTAAAGAACGATTGTTAACCCATTTTGAGTTGCTTTCCTTTAGAAAAGCCGATCTAAGAACCTGTGCTAGCAGTTGCCCTAGGTATGCTAGGGTGGTGCTGATACAGAAGATTAGCAAACTATAGAAAATCTCGGACTTTAGAAAGTTACTATGGCAACAAGGAAGGTCAAAACACAAACTAAAAAGAAGACAACAAAGTCAAAGTTCCTACATCCAAAGCCTCCAAGAAAGAAAGAAATTGGTCTCACACCATAGAAGAACTCAAAAAAAGATTTTGAAAATCAAGAGAGACAGAAGAAAAATTTGGAAGAGAAATGAGAATGATACAAGAAAATCATGAAAAAGCAAGTCCAACTTATGCTGTTTCGGTGGCAGCTATGTAGCCAAAGAAAATGTCCAATGTAGTGTCCCAGAGAAGGGTAATCAATACAGGAAAAGAGAAATAAGGATGCTGGTCATGTAGCAGAATTCACTGAAACTGTTGCAATAGCTTCCTAATTGGTCTTCTTTACCTCAAATCTCTCCCCCTTCCCATCATCCTCCACACATCTGCCCAAGTGCCTTTAATCACATGCCTGACATTACCCCACTCTGTAAACTCCAGTGGCTCCCTATTGCTGCTATGATAAAATGTAAACTCTTTTGTTTTGCTCTTAAACAGCTTGGTAATGGAGACACACACACAAAAATACTGAAGAAAACAATACCTTAAAAAACAGACTAGGTCAGATGGTAAAAAAGAGGTTCATAAACCTAATGAGGAGAAGAATGCTTTGATTTAACCACCATTTATTAAATATGGACTACTTAGAAGGTACAAGCATAGAAAAGAAAGTTCTTGCCCTCAACGAACTTAGTTCTCCTAGGGGGAATATAATGTGTACAAAGACAAGTATATAAAAGTTTATACTGAATAAATACAAAATAATTTTAGAGGGCTGAATTTGGTGTGCTAAAAGAGTACTAACAATTAGGAGGAAATTTGTGATAAAATCCCAAAAAGAGATCTCGGTGCCTCCTGTCCAAGTCTAGCCCAGTGTCCCACACACATCTCCACTTGGAATGCTTTCATCGTTTTTGTTTGAAGTTTTTAACCTGACGCCCTTGTGCTCAAGTACAATTTTTCTTGCTCTCTTATTAGCAGTGGGTATTTTCTGTCAAACAATCCTTATTTAGAACTGAGAGTGAATGCAATAATTACATTAAACATTCCTGCCTAGCAGCTTTATAGGCCTTCATCAGAATGAGAATCTTGAACTTTTGCTTTTAACTTGATTGAAACCCAAAGCCTCAGATAATCATAATCCTTTCAGCCTTCTCCAAGACCGAGCCTGGCTCCTGGGTTAAAATGAAGACATGTGGTAGAATGGGAAAGAGCACTGAACAGGGGATCAGGAGACCTTGATTTCTGAGTCCTGTCTCTGACATTTACTAATTATGTGTGTCGGAGGCTCCACTTCCTTCTAGATAAAATCAGAATAAAAATATTTATACTACCTACCTCAAAAGGCTTTTGTGCGGAAAAAAAGTTTTGTCAAGTGCTTAAAGCTCTATGTAAATGTGAACTTCTTTTATTAACTTTGAGAATTTCAGAAATTGGTCAAGGCTAAGACTGGAGGCAATGGAACAGGGCCAATGACTGGAGTTTCCCTCAGTCTTTTAGTCCTCCAGGGCTTTAATTCCAGCTTCTACTGTTTCAGTAGCTGCTATGTAGCCAAAGAAAATGTCCAATACAACGTCTCAGGGGAGTGTAGTCAATATAGGGAAAGAGAAATAAGGATGCTGGTCATGTAGCAGAATTTGCTGAAACTGTTGAAATAGCTTCCTAATGGATCTCCTTGCCTCAGGTCTCTCCCCTTTCCAATCATCCTCCACACATCTATCCAAGTGCCTTAATCACATACCTAACCATATCATTACCCCACTCTGTAAACTCCAGTGGCTCCCTATTGCTACTATGATAGAATGTAAACTCTTTTGTTTTGCTCTTAAAGCCTTTCACCACCTGGACCCAACCTGCCTTTCCAACCTTGTTATGTATTCCTCCCTTCTGACACTCTGGGGTCTCACCATTGTGACTTTTTTTTTCTCTTCCTCACAAAAGACACTCCATCTCTGTTTGGAATGCATTCCTTCCTTCTTTCTCTTAGAATCCCTTATTGCTTCCAAACTGGAAAACTTTTCAGATTCGCCCAGGGGAAGATAAGTATCTTCCCCTGCCAAAATAAAAATTTTCCTGTGTTTATTTTGTACACATTTCATCTATCTTATGTAGGTACATGTTGTCCCTTCTATAATGCGAGTTCTTTGGGGACTCTGTTTTTGTCTTTGTATACTGAGTGACTAACATAGTATGGGTCACATAGTGGGTCATGAATAAATGCCTGTAGGATTGAATGAGTAAGGCCAAAAGAAGCAGAGGAATAAAAGATACAGGAAAAGGAGTAGAGCTGCAATGTGTTGCAAATACTGTTACAGTGATTCTCAACCTGTGGGTCATGACCCCTTTGGGGGTCACCTAAGACCATCAGAAAACACATATTTCCAATGGTCTTAGGAACCAAGACACCACTCCTCTATCCATCTCCAGGTGGGTCTGCCCACATGCAGATACTCCCACATTTGAGCATTAAAGGGTCTCAGCATTAGGAAGGTTGAGAACCACTGCTGTATTAGATTTCTAGTAAATGACGAGTCATTTACTAGATATCATTTATCATTTATGGGGCAGTGCAGCGGCATAGGGATAGAGAGCTGGACCTGCAATTGAAAAGACCTGGGTTCACATCCAGAGAAGGGAAAAAAGAGTGAATGGTGTGAAAATAAGAGGTATGATTCTGATTAATTGGTTAAATTAGATTTTTCCTACCCACAAACCATCTTTCAGATTGAACTTAATCCAGTGAAATATATCCCTTTGCTTCTCATTTCCAAAAACTCAGAAGGTAAAAGTTACCAATGATGTGTGGAGTAGATTCATAACCACAGTATTTAAATATGTGTATGTGTTGTTTCCATTTGCTTCTTCTAGCATATGGTAGGATGGCATTATGGTATTCCACTCTGTAGGCGATAGAGGATGCCAGCTTCCTACAGGGTTATAGCTAAAAGTGTAGACTGAAAAGCAGATCTCTTGTGCCAAGAGGAAAGTTATTGCACCCCATCTGTCAGGCTTTGCAAAAGAGAGACCATAGGCCATACTGGAAATGGCCACATCTGGTGAATATTAAAAGCCATATATTAGACCACCAAGGAAATCATCTTTTGGGTTCGTTTCTCTCTCTCTCTCTCTCTCTCTCTCTCTCTCTCTCTCTCTCTCTCTCTCTCTCTCTCTCTCTTTCTCTCTCTCTCTCTGTCTCTGTCAATCTGTCTCTCTCTCCCCCTGTATGGATTCTTTCTCCATATAGATAAACAGACAAATAGGCAAGTAGGCAGATAGATAGATAGAATGATGTGTAAAATTCACCTGTAGTGATAACTAAATTTGAGTATCTTTCTATAGCTTTCCTCAGGAAGAAAAATATCCTCTAAGCAAGGGTTGGCAAAAGCCATCAACCCATTCCAGGGGTCAGGAGACCAGGGGAAAACAGATATGGTAGAAGATTTTTCTAGTCATTAATCAGAAGGTGCTGCCCATTGGTGGCCCCCACACATTTCCTTCACCTCCTTTCCAAAGGCTCACATCTAGCTGAATATACCATCAATGGGATTCAAAGAGCCACCACCACAGTTGTCTCAGATGGGGCATCTTATGGCCCTCCCTTGACACTGTCTTAAATGTGTTGATTTCAATGGGAGAAAGAAGTGGTGAGTTAGCCAGGAATATACTTTCAGAAAAATCGTAGCTTAAATGCCTAGAGCAAGGATTCTTATTGTTCTCATTCTATTTGTGTCATAGACCCCTTTGGCAGTATGGTGAATCAGTACAGACTGATTCTCAGAATAAATGTTGTCTACATTCCTAATTGAAGTAAATGCCAATTTTCAACTAAATTTCAGGTTAGTGAAATTAAAGATGTAATTATTTTCCCAATCCAAGTTCATAGAACCCTAAAATCTATCAATGGACCCCTTGGGTATCTGTGACTCCCAGATTAAGAACTACACATACAGAATTTGGAAAGTTTTGGTTATACAAGGTAAACAAGGAAACTTCCCATATTTCTATTATATAGGATTCAGTAGTCAACAAAAAGTGAAAGCCTACAAGATAACCTTTTGGAAATAGTAACCTTCTTTTATTTCCTTGCAAGAGATACTCAGGCATTATCTCTTGTATATTATTTATGTAGTGAGTGGGTATACATGGATCGGTCTGATTTTAGGGACTGAGCCCCGAAAGGGTCAGCTTTTCTTTCTTTGGTTTATTGTCCATGCATAGAGTTCCTCAGAAAAATCTGCTATTAAACTCATGGCATAGTTTGCATCTAGGCTTTTCTAAGTATGGATAGTAGGATCCTCAGTTCCCATATGAACACTCAAAGCACTGAATATATGTTGGGTTACAGGACAGTCTTTATTTCACTCAACAGAAAATGTTTAATTATACACAAAGGGCTCATAGGAGCCCATAAACTTCCCTTCTGTTTTCTTTGGGAGAAGGATCAGGAGAAAAGAGAAAGGCCTAACCTGAAGAAAAAGGATAATTTGAAGGAGGTGATTTGAAGGGTTTATCTGAAGGAGAACTGGGTATGAATGTGGTGAGGAGAAATTTAGAGAAATCTCGAGGAAATGGAAGATTCTGCTTTTAGCTTCTTTGAGAAAAGGTTAAAGATGAGAGGATAGAAGGAGAACTAAGGACCTGAAGATCTGAACACAAGGGGAAAGTACTAAAGAAAATAGGAAGGAATAAGGTAGTTGGAAAGTTAGGTATGAAAAAGTAAATGAGACAATTTGTTGGGTAAAGCAAATTGGTGGAATGAATTGGTAGGTAGGGAAAGTTGGTGAAATATGAAGCTGATAAGAAATCTAGTCTGGCTGTGAAACTAAGGAAAGGGAAAGGAAAGCATGGCGGTCAAAGTTACCAAGTGTTTATAGTCAATAAAAATCTTAACTAGGTTCATGGGGTGAGTTGTAACTATTCACAAGATTGTTTAAAAAACATGGTTAAAAATTCCAACCATTATGGAGAGCAGAGAGCATTTTTCAGGCTTGCTTTGACCATACAGTGTTTGCATTTCTGCCACATCCAAATGATCACTGCCTATGTTCCAAATGTAGGCTGCCTTCATAGAAAAGAAGGTGAAGGGGCTCAAGGAATGTCTCTGTATGATCTAGGGACAATTAAATGCTCCTTGAAAAATCAAAACCAGAGCTGAATGTCAGATTCAAATGGAGGGGAAGGCATCAGAAATAGAATAGGGGAAATGACTCTTGTCACAAAGTTGGAGAGTGGAAGAATTTCATAGAGAGAGAGAATAAAAAAGACAAGGGTACAATCGGAACTAAAAATAAACTTGAGACTTTCTAAATAGGAGGGAGCTGGATAATCGGAGGAGGAAGTAACTTCCTGTCCTCCAAAGAATGACAGAGTAGAACTACAGAAATTGCCACATAGAAGTTCATCCAGTGAAGGTAAGGACAGAGGAAGAAACTAAGAGTACTAGTGGTTGATAGAGCAGTTGCTCAGGGTGCCCAGGCAGCTATTAGATAAACAGATAACAACAACCATAACTGTAATCATCATTTAAAGGTAGAAGAGACTTTAGAAACCGTTTCATTTTACAAATAGGAAAACAAAGCCTTAGGGGATTCAAGTGATTTGTCTAAGATCATGCAGGTAACAGGCAGGATTCAAACTCAGTCCCCAATTCCATATCTTGTATATTATCTAGTACACAAAGTAGTCTGTTATCTTCCAGAGGGGTGTATAACCAAACATAGTAGAAAACCTCCCAACTTTTATCAAAACTGATTTGTGGTCATAAATGATACTGCCATAAAAAAAAAACTAAAAATAATTACTGAAGATTACAAAGTCTTGGACAAGAACCTGAATACCATGGTGATGCAGATGTGTTTTCCTCACTGCTATTTGCCTTGTAGAGATGAAGAAACTAACAAGGAAAAATACTATATTGTATCTGGTACTCTCTGAAAGCAAAGAAATGATTCTTGGGAAATAAGGAAAAGATTAGGGGGAAGTCATCATTGCCTCCTGAGGATAATTGTAGATGATTTGATGTGCATTAGAGAAAAACAAATTTGAGAAAATTTTGAGAAAAACAAATTTCCTAAGGTTTGGTGAAGAGATCGGTAGCATCCCTATTAAAGGGGAGGTCAGTTAGCAGGGATGGGAAACTTTAAAAAATTATTAATTAATTAATTAATTTTTAGTTTTCAACATTCACTTCTATAAGATTTTTAGTTTTCAATTTTCTCCCCCTCTTTTCCCTTCCCCCTCCCCAAGACAGCATGCAACCTGACATAGGTTCTACTTAGACATTCATATTAAACGTATTTTCATATTAGTCATGATATAAAGAAGAATCAGAACTGATCAGAACTAAAGAAGAAACAAAATAAAGCAAGGAAAGAAAAGGAAAGCAAACAGTATGCTTCCATCCACATTCATACTCCAAAGCTCTTTGTCTGGAAGTGGATAGCATTTTCTATTGTGAGTCTTCTGGAGTTTTCTTAGATCCTTGCATTGCTGAGAAGAGCTAAGTCTTTGCACAATGTGGCTGTTACTGTGTACAATATTCTCCTGGTTCTGCTCATTTCACTCAGCATTAGTTCATTTAAGTCTTTCCCGGTTATTCTGAAGTCTACCTGCTCATCATTTCTTATAGCACAATAGTATTCTATTAGATTCACATACCACAACTTGTGGTTGGAATGTTTAGTCATTCCTCAGTTGATGGATATGTCCTCAATTTCCAATTCTTTGCTACCACAAAAAGAGGTACTATAAATGTGTGTGTGCATGTATGTGTGTGTGTGTGTGTGTGTGTGTGTATCCTTTTCCTGTTTTTATGATTTCTTTGGGAAACAGACCTAGAAGTGGTACTGCTGGGGCAAAGAGTATGAATAGTTTTATAGCTTTTTGAGCATAGTTACAAATTGCTCTCCAGAATGATTGGATCAGCTCACAACTCCACCAACAATACATTAGTGTTCCAATTTTCCCACATCTTCTCCAACATTTATCATTTTCCTGTTTTGTAATATTAGCCAGTCTGATAGGTGTGATTTGGTACCTGAGAATCATTTTGGTTCATATTTTCCTAATCATTACTGATTTAAAGCATTTTTTTCATATGACTATAGATAGTTTTAATATCTTCCTCTGAAAACTGCCTGTTCATATCCTTTGACTATTTATCAACTGGGAAATAACTCATATTCTTATAAATTTGACTCAGTTCTCTATATACTTAAGAAATAAAGCCTTTATCAGAGACGCTGGCTATAAAAATTGTTTCCCAGCTTTCTGCTTCCCTTCTAATTTTGATTGCATTGGCTTTGTTCAAAAACTTTTCAATTTAATGTAATCAGAATCACCCATTTTTATTTCATAATGTTTTCTGTCTCTTGTTTGGTCATAAATTCTTCTCCATAGATGTGACAGGCAAACTATTCCTAGCTCTCCTAATTTGTTTATGGTATCAGCCTTTATATTGAAATCATGTACCCATTTTGACTTTTATCTTGGTATAGGGTGTAAGGTAGTGGTCTATGCCTATGTTATTTCCCAGTTTTCCAAGCAGTTTTTATTAACTAGTGAGTTCTTATCCCAGAAGTTGGAGTCCTTGGATTTATCAAATAGATTACTATAGTCACTGACTATTATATATTATGTACCTAACCTATTCCACTGATCTACCACTTTTTTCTTAGTGAGTACCAAATAGTTTTGATGATTGCTGCTTTATAATACAATTTAAGATCTAGTACAGGTGTGTGTACCAGATCTTGCTTTTCATCAATCACCTTCATATTCTGGACCTTTTGTTCTTCCAGATGAATTTTGTTATTGTTTTCTTCTAGCTCTATAAAATAATTGTTGTTAGTTTGATTGGTATGGCACTGAATAAGTAATTTAATTTAGGTAGAATTGTCATTTTTATCATATTATCTTGGTCTACCTATGAGCAACTGATATTTCGATCTAACTTTATTTGTGGGAAAAGTGTTTTGTAATTGTATTCATATAGTTACTGAGCTTGTTTTGGCAGGTAGACTCCCAAATATTTTATATTGCAATAACTTTAAATGGAATTTCTCCATCTCTTGCTGCTGGGCTTTGTTAGTAATAGATAGAAATGCTCAAAATGTAAGTGGGTTTATTTTATATTCTGCAGCTTTGCTAAATTTGTTTATTATTTCAAGTAATTTTTAATGGGAAACTCTTAATAATAAGCTTATGAAGATACAAAGGGAAGTAATTCCAATGAGGATGAAGGGACTGACACTGATATACTGGGAATTCACTAACCAACAAGGATTATAAAAGACTATGTCCAGAAATTGAAAGCAAGGGCAGTTAACAAAGGAGGACTATATAAGTGTGATTTAAAAAAATGTCAGGAATGCTAAAGCTTAAAATGAACTGATAGTGAGTGATGATAAATGACAATGGAGAGAAGGCAGAGCTGTCCAATTTTTATTTTGTTTCTGTTTTCTTTGCCAAAGAGAATAACCTCTACATTGGAAATCACAACAAAAGTGGTTAATCAGGGAGCAATACCACACACACACACACACACACACACACACACATACACACACACACAGACACACACACTGATAATTAAGAGAGTGCTTAGTTACCCTTAATGAATGCTAGTCACCTGTGCCAAATGAACTACACTGTCTTATACGGACAGAAATGGAAGATGTGACTGCTAAATCATTCTCAGGGACATTTCGAAGATCATGGAAATCAAGAGAGGTTCCACAGGTCTAGAGAAGGACAAATACCCCCATTTTCAAAAATTGGAAGATAACAGAGTCTACAAACCTCAGGCTCAGTGAACTTGACTTCAATTTCAGAGAAAATGATAGAATAGGTCATTAGAGAGATGGTTGGTGAACATCAAAAAAAGGAAGTGATGATTATTAGTAGCCATCATGGCTTCATCTAGAATTGGCCACCCCTATCTAACCTGATTTCCTTTTTTGACAGAATAATACTGTAGATCCAGTTTATGTAGATTTTAGTCAAGCATTTGATAAAGTATCCCATATTATTCTTGTAGAGAAAATAGGGAGATGTGAATAAAACAACTACCTTAGATGGATTTGGAACTGGTTGAATGTTTAGATACAAAGAGTAGTTGTTAATGGTTTAATGACAATGTAGCAAGAGAGTTCCAAGAGCTTTGGCATCTTTTTTAAAAATGAGTGCCATTTAATATCTTTTCCAATGACTTGGATAAAGGGACAGATGACATCCTCATCAAATTTGTATATGACACAAAGTTAGGGGGGATAACTAATACCCTGGTGACTGAAACAGTATCCCAAAAGATCTTGACAGGCCAGAATATTGAGCTAAATATAACAGGATGAAATTCAATAGGGATAAATGTTAAATTTTATAGTTAGATTCCAAATATACAGAGGACTAGGCTCCCATTATCTATTCCCTCACACACACAGCAATTACACAGGAATAATAATATAATATTAATAATAACCACTTTATTGTTGTTTTTCAATCATTTTCAGTTGTGTCCAACTCTTTGTGACCTTTTGGGGGGTTTTCTTGACAAAAACACTGTAGTAGTTTGCCATTTCCTTTTCTAGCTCATTTTATAGATGAGGAACTGAGGCAAATAGGGTTAAGTGATTTGTCCAGGGTCATACAGCTAGTAAGTATCTGAGGCCAGATTTGAACTCATGAAGATGGGTCTTCCTGATTGCAAAATGCCGCAAATAATAATAACCACAACCATCAAAATAATAACAATGATAATAATAATCACAACCATCACAATCATCTTCAACATCAACACCAGCATTTATATAATGCTTTAAAAGGAGATGACAGTTCCTCTGTACTCTGCCTTGATCAGAACACATCTACAGTACTGTGTTCAGATTTAGAAGCCACAGTTAAAGAACACTGTTGAACTGGAGAGCATCCTGAAAGTGGCAACCACGATGGTGAAGGGCCTTGAAGACTGATTAAAAGAAATGGAAATGTTTTTCCTGGAGGAGAAGATTTGGGAGAGGAGGACTGAGATAAGGTTGCAGAATATCTGTGTTTGAATATTTAAAGTTCTACTATGACATAGAAAAGATATAGACTCACTCTATTTGAGCCCAGAGGGAAGAACCAGAAGCAATTTTTGTTGGGTTTTGCAAAGGAAATAAATTAACAAGTAGAACTGTCCAAAAAAAGTAGAATGGGCTGCTCCAAGAGGTAGCAGGTTTCTTCCTATCCTATTGGAAATCCTTGAGTAGAGTGTACTAGATGACCAATCAATATTTATTAAGCACCTACTATGTTCCAGATCTCATGCTAACTTATGGGTATACAAAAAGAGGCGAAAGGCAGTCCCTGGCTTCAAGGAGCTCACAGTCTAATGATGGACCACTTATTGGATATGTTATACTGAAGATTTCTTTCAAGTGATGTTGCTCTAAATAACTCCTAAAGCTCTTTTTCACTTTGAAATACTGTGTTTCTGTGAAACAGTTATAGAGGTACATAAAGTACTCCAATAACAATTCAACATCAGATCCTCTCAGAAGAGAACTGAATTCAGACTTACTTTCAGAGCAATTTTTTGACATACTTCTTTCTCAAAAATTGCTACATAGTTCCCCCAAAACTCATGGTTTAGACTCATCCAGAAGATAGACATACTTTAGGAGAGGGATTCTTAGCCTAGGGTCTGTACATTTAAATACATACATACACACAGCTGTATATAATTGATTTGTTTTGTAATGCATTTTATTTTATGCATTTAAAAGCTTTTTTTCTCCCTTGAGATGGAGTCTGTAAGCTTCATCAGATTACCAAAGGAGTCCATGACACAAAAATGCTTAGGAACTCCTGCTTTAGAGGTAAGAAGTAAAACTCTTCCCATAGGACATACACTATCTGAGTAATTCAATGACTTTGCTGAACAAATAGGACACTGAACAGGTAT
>JAQQSW010003085.1:0-14778 GCA_028646575.1 Pseudocheirus occidentalis
TCACTTTGAGAAGAGTTGTGTGATTTGACCAGATGAGACTCTGGGAAGCCATTGAGCCCCCCTGACTTTGGAAAACCCAGATGTTGATGCTTCTCTCTCTGGTAACTTGAATAGGTAATGGATGTGATGGTCAGATGGTAGGAAGCCCATCTGCTGATCTGTTTCTTGATCTGCTTGTAACTTGTGCTTGTAACTTGGGTTTGTATTCTCTGGAGTTCAGGGTGCTGACTTGTTCCCCTGAACTAGGTAAATGATATGTTTGTTTGATTAAGGAAAGATTGTTCATCCACTTTGAGTTGCTTTCCTTTAGAAAAGCAGTTCTATGCACCTGTGCTAGCAGCTGCGCTGGGTATGCTAGGGTGCCTGCTGATACATCCTCTTCTGTGGACTTTCATTACAATTTTTCTGTCCTTTCCTGCCTTAAAAATAAGTCAATGTTTTATAGTATTCCATGAAACTGAATGTTTAAAATACAGATACCACTTTCAGCTGACTTTCCTGAGCTTTCATCAGGATTACCCAATCAATTTTCTCAAATATTCTAAACTACACAGATGTAAAAAGAAACAAAATTTGAACCACTTCTTTAAAGTTTTCCATTTTTTTTGAATTTAAAGGCTCATAGAAAAATTTCAAAGCAATTTATCTATATCTATTTCTATGTTAGGGGTGAGGCAAGCTTTTATTAAGTGCCTATCAAGTATTGAGTTATAATATTTATATTATAAACAACATTTCATTTCATACTTACAATAACTATGTGAGGTAAGTTTTAACCTCATTTAACTCTTCAAGAAACTGAGGCAGACAGAGGTTAAGTCATCATAGAGCTAGTAAGCATGTTATCAAATCTAAATTGAGGTCTTTGTTACTTCAGTACTGGTGCTCTATCCATTGTACCACCCAACTGCCAAGGTAGATACTTTGGACGATGCCTAGACTCATCTTAGAATCCCAGAATCTCTCTCCCTCCCACCTCTCTCTCTCTCTCTCTCTCTCTCTCTCTCTCTCTCTCTCTCTGTCTCTCTCTGTCTCTCTCATCTGTTTCTCTGTGGCAATTTTTTAGTTGTTACTGCTTTGTTTATTTGTTCTTCTTTTGTTTTTGCTTATTTTGAATATAGTACACAGCTCCTGTGAAAGGTCATAAAGTTACTGACATTACTATGGCTAGCAACCAGATCTGGTAACTGTACTGTGCAATTGCCACTCCATCATGGCTCAGCCAGTACTTTTTTTCTCTTATTTGATTTAATGTGTTTCCATTTCTAATGAATGCATCATTAAATAATGCATGTTTTGGCATGAATTTTGAGTTTTTAATATATATATAAAAGAAAAGGAATGGATGTCACTTCTTTCAAAACACAGTATACCAAATGATAAAGCACAGTAGGAAGTCAGGGGAACCATATTACACATCGATTTAATTATATATTAATATTAGAAGGTAACAAAAGTAAAAGCTGGAGATTTAAGCTAGTTCTGTTTAGTAGGTTAAGGACAGCCTAGGAATGAAGATAAAAGTAGAATATTTTCTCTAAGTGAGAGAGGACAGATAGAAGAATGAATAGTCCCAAAGTTATAGAGAAATATTGAAGTAGCCAGGAAGTACTTAAGCTACAGACTCCAGAGATTAGCCAGGAAACAGTTAAGTAATACTTTGTGAAATAAGAAATGAGTTCAGAGTACCCAAACTGAAACTGTATCCAAAGCAGAACTCAGTAAACTCAGAGTGAAATTAATCACTAGAGACAGCTATGTGACTAAGCCTGCACCCCCCATGCCCAACCCCATATTCACTCTCCTGGCTTCTGTACCTAACTCCTCATTAATCAATAGTGAGGTCATCATATTCTCCTAGTCTCTACTTCACAGTTCCCTGAAGATAAAGAATAGATCCCCATACCTGGATGTCAACTAGTAATCAATTAATTATAGAAAAGTAACTGCTTATACCTGGATACCAATTAGTTTTGGTTACAGATTGTATCTGGATACCAATTTAGTTGTAGTTACAGATTTCACTTGGATAACAACTTGGCTATTGATTATGTTGTTTGAAACCCAAAATGGTATAAAAGACCCTGTACTTCTATGTTACCCCACTGTTCCTTTCATTGGCATATGAGACTGTCACCAGCTGGCTAAATTAAAAATCCTTAAAACTTTTAATCGGACTCTGTGATCACTTTGTTGATACTTGCTATTTCACTTGACTATTACAATATCAGGAAGGGAACAAATGCCTTTAACATTAAAAAAATTTGGAATATGCTTCAGAAAGACAACTGGAGACTATGTAATGAATGTATAACAGCTGGTTGTTGAGAGAAATAGAAGATATTTAAACAAAGAGATCTTACAATAAGTACAAGGGGGTATCTTTTCTGCAGCAGCTGAACAATGACTTGGACCTATAATTAAGTAATGTACTTCACTCTGACCTTGATTTCAGTCATCAACCTGGCTGCTTTCTACTTTCCCAGCCTTCTATTACTATCCCCTATGTTGCAATCCACAGAGCTACACACATTTAATTGAACACAACTGTAACAGCCATTTAACTTAGTAGCCTAAGGGCCAGCCTTAGGGTGTTTTATCAGGAGGGCCTGAAGAGACCTGAGGCAAGAGAAGCTTGCAGCAGCTGTCTTTTATTGCATTGTAGCATCCTCTTAAATACCCTAGAGGTAAAATAATTAGACCATGATCCCCTCCTGCACTGGAGGAATGTGATAATGCAAGACAGGCCAAGCCAGTTGTCTCAGCTGCTGCTGATCAGGTGAGCTGTCTTATGAGAGACTTTCCTGTGAGCTTAGCAACTGGGCTGTGACCCACAGCCCCAGAGGGGCTTTTAGATTCACATTGATCCCCACAATTCCCCCTTTCTGTTTTAGAAAAGTGCCAAGTGAGTACCAGCCTGAATCATGTCTAAGCTGTTACAAAAACCCTAAACCAAACAAAGGAGAACCACAAAGCAATAATGTGCCTCAACTATGAGGTTTTAGTCATTAACACAAAATGCCCTATACTTATAATCATGGTACAATGCTGTTTGAATTAGCTGCTGATATTAAATCAATTCTGGCCTGCTCTTCAAAACCCATTGACACATTTTGAGCTTGCACATTTGGTTTTACACATTAGATATGGACATAGCAAGAGACTAACTTTACAATTCATACAGGTCACATTAAACATCCCTTGAACTCCCACATTTTCACTTTGCAACACAAACACAAAGTTGAATCATTTTAAAAGGATATGAAGTACTTAACTAAATGTAGCAATAACCATTTGCAAAAGAAGATTATTAGTAGTTATACAAATCATCAGTCCATGGCAAATCTTACATTTGTATAAACACTAATGAAACAATTCAATGAAAGATTTTTTTGTGGCATTTCACATTACAACTGAAATACAATGAGTGCTTCACTGGAAATTTCCCTAAGATACTCTTGTCAACAGAATTAGCCTACATTAAGTGAAATGGTGACTGTCCTGAGCTTTTTTCCAAACATGCTTGAGCATAAAAGCTACATCCAACATTTGGTTGTGCTTTTCAGTCCCCAGGCTCGAGCACATGCTTCCATGTTCCCCAATGCTGTCCCAAGCTGATACCACAATTGGTCCTAATGAAGCCATAGTTTTCCATAGTCCTTTCCAAATTCTGCCTTTTGATGTAATCCATATTTGCATGAGAACAGAACATATTATGTATAATTTATGATGTGCCATTAGTGGCCATCCACTGTCATTAACAATTTCACATGCTGAGATTCCCCCTATATTCTGGGGAAGTGAGGCATTGCAGGGCATTCCCTGCAAGACATACATGCTGACCTGATGGAGACCCATTCCCATGATGTTCATGGCCTGTAAAGTTTATCTTGACTGATGGAGCCAACTGTGTAGTGTATCCACTATGTAGTTCCGCATGAGCAGGTGGTGAGATGGCAAGTAAGGTGAAGGCAGCAGCCAGCAGCCACATCCTTTGCTGCTGGCATGGTCTCTGCCATTTTGGGGACAGGTGCCTCCTATTTTTCCTTTTCCGTTGCTGGTTTAGAGATAATATGGGCACTCTTTGCAGGAACCCGTTGTTGACCTTTATCTCTGGAGATACAAGCATACCCTGGCCCCAGTGTTATGAGAGGATAGGGGGCTTCCCAAGTACCCATGGGTGTCCTACACATTAATTTTTCACCATCGCCATCTCTTTGTCAGAGCCCTAGCTTCGTTTTAGTCTTTTCAACTCTACAGAGCTGGTGCATAGGAGGTGTGAGATGCTCAGCAGTATAAAAATGATCCTGTTTATGTAGTCCTGTCGCACAGGGCCTAGGACATCTCCCCCTCTTTTCTTTTTAAGATTATAAAGATACATGTGGAATTTTTCATGGGGCAAATTTGCTTGGGTGATAGGGTTAGTTACAACTATGTTTGTCAATAAGTGACCAACCCTATTGTTGCCATTGAAGCCTAGGAAACTTCTGTTTGATGGTCAAGGGACTCAATTAAAATCCTAAATATGAGAATGGGGGTGTTCTGGGCAGTTTTACAACACAGGAACAACTGAGAAGGACTTCAGGGAGGGACTGGCAGTGACGCCCCCGCTTCATCAAAGTTCCATACATGCAGGAGGAATGGTCTGAATGGGCAGAATTAATCTGAATAAAGTTTTTACCTAATTTCCTCCATATAGTAATTACACAGCAACTTTAGGTTTTAGTCCCAAAACAATAAAATAATTTTGATAACAATTTATACAAGTGATAGCCAAATGGTATTAGACAAAATTTCCTTTTTAACTATAGGTAAAGGTGCAAAATGCAAGTTACCTACCCGTTTTCAAACAAGTTCTACATCTTTTGCTACTAACAAAATTCAGCCTGAAATTTTGCTGATTTGACACTACTTCTGGCTTACAATGATGCCTCAATCTTCACCACACCTACAATTCTGCTTTTTTCCTCTCCTTACAACTGTAGTCTTATTGGGGATTTAGAGGTTTGAATGGAGAGGTCAGGGTGCCTCAGGGCTGTTGCTAGTGGGATCCTTATTAAATTTTCTTTCTCCTTATGGTCAGATTGGGGGTGGTAACTTATATTCCCCATTATTTCTACAGCACTCTCTTAATCTGCTAATTTTACCTTGTACTTCAGTGCTATGTTTATTCCTAAAATTTTCTTAGAGAGTGAAATGCTCTCAACCCCCCCCCCCCACTTAAAGGGAGTAGAAATTCTGAAATAAATTCTTGGAGGCCACCTTGTTCCACTTCCCCCAAATGGGGGAGTCTGAAGCTCTCAGTTTTTAAATACTTCTTTACCAGATGTTAGCAAAATTCCAATTTGCCTAAATGCCAATTAGTATAGTAAATTCTGACTTATCTTAGCACTAGTTTATGAATGATATTAATTCACATTTTCACATTTCCTTTAAAATGACCAAAATAAGTTCAAATTGATTATTAATTACATTCCAAAATAAATATTTTTCTCGAATGTGTGAGGCAGAAAATTGTTGTTAATTGCTTATTTGTTTACCTGTTCAATCTAAAGGAAAAATTCCCATCCTAATTCTTATCACTGTCTCCTCACTCCCCTTGGCCAGAATAGAATGAAGGGAAGGACATTTTCAAACCTTTAAAATCTCAGAACTTCTAGTTCACACTTTTCTTGCAGAATGACAAATTACTCTCATGTATTTGCTCACATAAAGACATAAAGATAAAGCAGGACAGTTTTAACAGACACAGAAAATAACAGAATGGATCCAAAATCTTCATATAGAATTTGTGGATCTCCTGAAAAGATTAAACAGTTGCTGGATCTCCAGATAGTAACAGAATCCAGGTGAGACTCACTTGATTAACATTAGAGATAGCTGTATCACACAGAAGTTTGAGCCACCCCTGGCACCTTTATTCCTGATGTTAAACATATCATTAATATGTATCACAGAAAAACAGCAGAATTGGGAAAGGCTGGAGTCCCTCCTTCACTATCTCCTCCAGTGGTTTTCTAATGCAAAAGTAAAGGCCTCATTTGTTTTTTGGTTTATTTTTGCAAAGCTTTCCTTGTCATCTTTGGCCACAGGGATCTTGCCCTAGGCAAGGCAAACACAATTATTACAGATTTTTAAATTATTTAAATAGGCCTCCCCTGTATAGCCCAATTGTTGGGCTGTATCAGCAGAATGACCAGTGCCTGAAAGTTGCTGAAACACCAATTGCATATGCCCATCAGGTGTGAATTCAGCAATGCTATGTATTCTATCATCCAAAAAAGAGCCTTCCCTGGGTTCGATATTGCTCTGGCTAATGGCTTCCAATCGTTGGGACAAAAAATGGAGTTTGAGATATTTTCCATTTGGTATAGCACAAAGGCAGTTGTAGGGCCATATCTAGAGATGGCCTCTTTCAGCTGTTAAAGAACCTTAAAAGGAAAAGGTTCATGCTGGCTTCTCATCCGTCCAGGACTGAAAGGGTCTGGTTCTTCAACAACTGGGAAGAATTCCCAGCTGTCTATCATTTCCCCTTGTTCTCATGAACTCTCCAGTGTCTTTTCTAATGCAGAGCATGTGCATACACGCGGGTGTGGGCAGGCAGAAGACACCTGAGAGGATTCTAGTATCGTTTTTTTTTTTTTTAATTTTGAGCCATAATTCCCTTTTCTACATCACTGGGCTAACAGACTGCCTCTATTTTACATGCGCTCTCCTCAGGCAACACACTTGGTACTACTTTTTCTTGGTAATACATTTTCACTATCATGAGTGAGCTTTCACAACCATAATCCATTCCTCCTTTCTGTTGATTCACCTGACTTTTGCCCAACTCTATTTAATCAAGCTGCTGTAGCCCTTCCCTTTTTCCTAACTCTGTAATCCCAGGGTCTCTGCAAGTGGGCATGGGCAGCTGGAACCACTCCCTCTCTCTCTCCAGAGACAAATCCCTGCTTGAGCCATTTTCACTAGGAAGGGCTGGACCTGTTTGAATACAGGCAGGGAATTTATGAACCTCCCTTCTCTCCCCTCCAAAAGCATCTTTCACTAGGTGGTTAAGTTGTGAAATCGATGCCCCAGACTTCCTCATCCTTGGGACAGGTCCAATAAGCCTTTCTCCCCATTGGTATTTTTTTGCCTATATATTGTCCCATCTTTACTTACCACTCTTCAAGTCTTTGCTGATTCCCAGATATCACACAATTACTCAGGAATCCTCTCCTGGAGCCTCTGCAAATAGAGGCATTTGTACTCTGTCTCTTTTGGGGCATACTAGCGTGATTCTGGGCTCCTTCTTTTGGTCCAAGGAGTTCTTTTATCAACCCTGCCCCACCCTACTTGGGTGGTTAACTCAGTAGCCTAAGGGCCAACCTTAGGCTGTATTCTCAGGATGGACTGAAGATACCAGAGGCAAGAGAAGCTTGCAGCAGCTGTCTTTTATTTCATAGTAGCATCCTCTTAAATACCCTAGAGGTAACATAATTAGAACATGATCCCCTCATGAACTGGAGGAATGGGCCAGTGGAGGATAGGCTGAGCCAGTTGGCTCAGCTGCTGCTCATGAGGCCAGTGGTTCCATGAGAAACTTCCCTGTGAGCTTAGCAACTGGGTTGTGACACTCAGCACCACACGTGCTATTAGACTCACATTGATCCACACACACAACACTGCATTTTCTATCTTTGTGCCTTTATAATGGCTGCCCCTCAAGCCTAGAATTCTATTCCAGTTGCCTCTCCTCCTTGTTTTGCTGACTTTCATCAAGAAAAAAATAAATACTACTGCCTTTAAGAGACTGTTTTGGTCTCATGAGTTACTAGTGCCTTTTCTCAGAAAACTTGTCATCTACTTAATACATGTTGTGTATTTACCTAATTATTTGTTATTCTGTCTCCTTTAGAATATGCATTCCTTGGAGTTGAACTATTCTTATATTTCTAACATCAGCACTCAGCACAGTACATGACACAAATAGCACACACTTAGCAAATGCTTGTTGACTGGCATGGAGAAGGAGATTGATCTGAATTAAATTTGTAAAAAGAAACAGTTCTCACTTCTTTATGTTCTATTTTATTTCAGTTCTAAATTGTTCCCATCTGCCCCTTTCTGTCTCTCATTGACAAAAGAAGAAAAAAACCTGTTACAAACACATATTGTCAAACAAAATAAATCTCAACTTTAACCATATTGACAAATGCCTCAATCTGTACTCTGAATCCATTACCTCTCTAGTTGGAGGTGTCTAGGTTGTTTCATCATGAATTCTCTAAAACTGTGATTAGTCACTGTTATAATCAGTTTTTAAAATTTTCAAGGATTGTCTTTATAATGTTGTTGTTACTGTATAATTTTTTTCCACTAGTTCTACTTCACTCTACATCAGTTCAATTAAGTATTCCAAGGTTTCTCTGAAACCATGCCTTTCATCCTATAGCATAATAGTATTCCATCACATCATATAATGTAACTTGTTCAGCCATTCCCCAATTATTTTGCACCCTCTGAGTTTCCACTATATTGCCTTCCCAAGAAAAACTGCTAAAATATTTTAAAATTTTAAAAATATTTTAAAATATTTCCCACCTTCTCTGAGAGCATATTTGAACTCAAATTTCTTTAACTGTAGGCCCAGCACTCTATCCACAGTACCACCCAGATGCTGAAGTATTGTATTTGTCCTCTTCCTATCTCTGCAATCTTTTTGGAGTATAGATTTAGGAATTGGATCATTGTGTCAAACGGCATGCAGAGTTCAATAGTTTTCTGGAATAATTCAAAATTGCATTTCACAATGATTGGACCAGATTCCAACAGCATATTAATAGGCTTGTTTTCTCACAGCCTTTCCATTGCTTGTCTTTTTACTTTTCTGTCAATGTTATTTATCTGAATGGTGTGAGGGAGTATCTGAGAATGGTTTTAATCTTTATTTCTCTAATTGTTAGCTTTTTAAAGTTTGTTTTCATGTGGATATTTTTATCATGAATTACATCCTTTAAAAATTGCCTATTATGAGAGCAGTGATGTGATGCATTGGATAGAGCACAGGAGTCAGAAGGACCTGAGTTACAATCCAGCCTCAGGCACTTATTAGCTATGGGACCTTGGGCAAGTCACTTAACTTCAATAATAGCAAAAAAAATTGCCTATCATCAATTGCTAAATGGCATTTATTCTCTGAAGTTGAATCACTCCCCTATATATCTTAATAATGAGAATATTATCAGAGATACTTATTTGAAAGTTCCCCTCTCCAGGTCATCTCTTTGACTTGCTTCTAATTTTGGATGCATTGGTTCTGTTTGTACAAAAACTTTTTAATTTTATGTAATTCAAAGGGTCCATTTTACATTCTGAGAACCTTTCTATCTCTTGATTGTTTAAGAACTCTTACTTTATTTAATGGCATGACAAGTAATGTCTTTCACATTCCTCTAACTTGTGTATGTTGCCCCCTCTGTAAGTAAATAATATACTAAGATGGAGTTTGTCTTGATATATGATGAAAGATATTGAACTATACCTAGTTTCAAATATAACTGTCTTCCTGTTTTCCCAACACATTTTTCTAATAGAGAGTTCTTATACCAATACTGGGTATCTTTTGGGTTTTTTAATATTCAGCTAGTGTATTCATTTGTCCTATATATTATGTTCTTGACGTGTTCTAATGATAAACCTCTTTATTCCTTTGTCTCCATTATTTCATATGTAATTTTCCACAGTTAAATGTAAAAAAATTTTAAAGTTTGTTTTTAAGATTTTGAGTTTAAAATACTCTCCCTTTCTTCCTCTCTCCCCTTCCCACAACAATTTAATATAGGATACAGATATAGATATAAATATAGATACATACACATATTGGTAGCCACATAAGGTATTTCCATAACAGTCCTGTTCTGAAAGAAAACATGAACCAAGAAAAAATAAAGTCAAGATAAAGGAATGAATTTAAGAGAAAAGAACACTTCAATCTGTATTTAGACACCATTGGTTCTTTCTCTGGAGAAGGATAGACTTTTTCAGCAGAAGTCCTTCAGAATAGTCTTGGATCCTTGTATTGCTGAGAATAACTAAGTCATTCACAGTTGATCATCTTACAATATTGTTGTTACTTTGTACACAATACTTATCACTTCACATCAGCTTATGTAAGTCTTTCTAAGTATTTCTGAGAACATTTTTCTCATTGTTTCTTATAGTATAATAGCATTCCATCACAATCACATTTCATAATTTTTTTTCAACCATTACCCAATTGATGGGTATCCTCTCAAGTTCCAGTTCTTTGCCTAGAGAAAATAATAGCTATAAATATTTTTGTATATATAATTTCTTACATTTTGCTTGTTATGTCTTTTGGGATATGGATAAAGTAATGATATTGATAATTCAAAAGGTATGCAATGGTTTGATAGCCCTTTGGGTATAGTTACAAAATTCTCTAAAGAATGATTGAATTGAGAGGCCCAGAAAATGTGGCATGCCAAGGACCAGACAAGGCCTGGTGAACATGACAGCAAGTTGATCCACTGGGCTATAACCGCAGGGCAGGGATCAGACAGAGCTGGGCAAGAGACAAAGGCAGGGCCCATGGCAGGGGCGCAGTTATACCTGGGACTACCCATTCACAGCCTGGAAATTTAAAAAGGCCCTATCTGAACTTCCAGGGACCAGGATGGCAGAGTGAACCCTGGCTGCTCTAATCCACCCTCTGCCCCTGAAAACACAGTAATTATTGCCCCAGAGGAAGAAAAAAAACAGCAAAGGCTTAGGAATCCCAGAGAAAGGATGTGGTTAAGGTCCTGCCTCAAAATGGAAAAAAGCAGATTACAAAGACAAAGACTCTGGAATTCTATTACTGTGAGAGGGAGGAACCAAATTCAGAAGGAGACAGTATTGACTCCACACCCACTGCTGAAGCCTTAACAGGGTTTATGAATTGCTCTCAGGCACAGAAAACATTCTTAGATGAGCTCAAAAAACATTGAAATCCAGATTAGAGAGGCAGAAGATAAAATCAACACTCCTTTTAAAGTAAAAATTGCAAAATTAGAAAAAAACATTACAATGAAGTAAAGAGCTCCTTAAAAAGAAAAATTTGTGAACTAAAAATGGAATCTGAACATATGGAAAAGAAGCTTCAAAAACCAATTGAGGAAAATGATTTGCTAAAAATCAGAATCAACCAAATTGAAGTTAATTACTCTATGAGGAACCAAGAATCAGTCTAACAAACATCAAGATTGAAAAATTTAAAAAAGAGGTAAAATATGTCAGTTGAAAAGTAACTGAATTGGAAAACAGATCCAGAAGAGATAATCTGAGAATTATTGACCTACCAGAAAATCATGATGAAAAAATGAGTCTGGACAATATCTTCCAAGAGCTCATCAAGGAAAACTACCTTGAGATCCTAGAACCAGAGGAAAAAATAGAAATAGAGAGAATCTACCAGGTATCTCCTAAAAGAGATCCCAAACTGAAAAGTGTGTGAGAATTTTGTGGCCAAATTCCAGAACTTTCAGGTAAAGGGGAAAATACTACAATTGACTCCAATTCTATACAAAGTATTTGGGAAAATTAGAAAAGAAGGAGTCCTACCAAATTCTTTTTATGACACAAATATAGTACAGATACTTAAATTGGGAAGATACAAAACAGAGAAAGAAAATTACAGACCAATTTCCCTTATGAATATAGATGCAAAAATTCTAAACAAAATATTAGCAAAAAGACTAAAGAAAATCATCAAGAGAATAATGCACTTTGATCAGGTAGGATTTATTGCAGGAATTCAAGGGTGGTTCAATATCAGGGAAACCATCAGTATAATTGATCAAAACAACAACAAAGCTAGCAGAAACAATATTATTATCTCAGAAGACTCAGAAAAGGCTTTTGACAAAGTAAAAAACCCATTCCAATTAAAAACACTAGAAAGCATAGGAACGAATTAAGTCTTCCTTAAAATAATAAGTAGCATGTATTTAAAACCATTGGTAAGTATTGCATGTAATGGGGATAGCTGGAAGCATTTCCAATAAGATCAGGGGTGAAACAAGGATGTCCACTATCACCCTTCTTACTCAATTTGGTACTAGAAATTTTAGTAGTAGTAATGAGAGAAGAAAATGAAATTGAAGGAATCAGATAGTCAAAGAAGGTACTAAGCTATCATTCTTTGCAGAAGATATAATGATATACTTAGAGAATCCTAGAGAATCAAGTAAAAAACTACATGAGATAATAAACAAATTTGGCAAAGTTGCAGGATATAAAATGAACCCAGATAAGTCCATAGCGTTTCTATCTATCTCTAACAAAATCCAACAGCAGGAGATAGAAAGAGGAATTCCATTTAAAGTAACTGTAGACATTATAAAATATTTGTGAATCTACCTGCCAGAACAAATGCAAGACTTATATGAACACAATTAAAAAACAATTTTCACATAAATAAAGTCAGATATAACTAATTGGAATAAAATCATCAATTGCTCATGGCTAGGTGGAGCTTATATAATAAAAATGACAATCCTACCTAAATTAAATTACATATTTAATGACATACCAATCAAGGTACCAAAAAAATTACTTTATAGAGCTAGAAAAAATAGTAGCAAAATTCATCTGGAAGAAGAAAATGTCGAGAATACAAGGCAATTAATGAAAAGAAATGCTAGGGAAGATGGTCTAGCCATACCTGTTTTTAATCTGTATTATAACGTATCAGTCATCAAAACTACTTGTTACTGGCTGAGCAAAAGATTAGTGGATCAATGGAATAGATTGGGTACATAAGATGCAGCAGCCAATGACTATAGTTATCCATCGTTTGATAAAAAATACCCCAGTCTTGGGAATAAGAACACACTTTTTGACAGAAACTGCTGGATAAACTGGAACATAGCATGGCAAAAACTAGACAGAGATGAATATTTAACACCATACACTAAAATAAAGTCAAAATGTGTGCATGATCTAGGTATAAAGGATGACACTGTAAAAAATCTGGGAAAGCAAGGGATACTTTACCTGTCAGATCTATGGAGAGGGGACAACTTCATGACAAAACAAGAGTTAGAGAGCATTACAAAATCCTAAATGTATAATTTTTATTGTATTAAATTGAAAACCTTCTGTACAAACAAAGCCAATATTACTAAGATTAAAAGGGAAGTTGAAAATTGGGAAAGAATTTTTACAACCAGTGTCTCTGATAAAGGTTTCTTTTCTAAAATATACAAAGAATTCAATCAAATCTGTAAGAGTACAAGCCACTCCCTAATTGATAAATGGTCAAAAGATATGAACAGGAAGTTTTCAGAAGATGACATTAAAGATATCTATAAGCATATGAAAAAATGTCCCAAGTCACTAGTGATTAGGGAAATGCAAATCTAAACAACTCTTAGGTACCACATCTCACCGGCCAGATTGACTAAGATGACAAAACAGGACAACGATAAATGCTGGAGATGATGTGGAAAAATTAGAACACTAATCCATTGTTGGTGGAGCTGTGAACTGATCTGGCTGTTTTGGAGAGAGATCTGGAACTTTGTCCAAAGGGCTATGCATACCCTTTAACCCAGCAATAACCCATCAAAGGTTATATCTCAAAGAGATAAGAGAAGTGGGAAGAGGACCCACATATACAAAAATATTTATAGTAGCTCTTTTGTGGTGACAAAAACTGGAAAACAAGGGGATGCCCATCAATTGGGGAATAGTTAAACAATTGTGGTACATGAATGTAATTGAATACTACTATGCTATGAGAAATGAAGAGCAGACAGACTTAATAATAACCTGGAGAGACTTATATAAACTGATGCTGAATGAGCAGAGCAGAACCAGGAGAAATGTGTACACAATCGCAGGCACAACATATGTGTGATGACTAACTTCAATAGACTTGTCTCCTTTCAGCAATATAAGATTATAAGACGACTCCAAAAGACTCATAATTGAAAGAGATATCCACATCCAGAGAAAGATATGCAGAGACTGAATGCAGATTGGAGCAAACTACTTGCTCAGTTTCTTCTTCTTGTTTTATTTTTTCCTCTTTCCAACTGATCATTCCATCTATTACAATCCTTCTTTACAACCTAACTTATGATTTATGGGAAGATATTTGTAAATCCTATATCCAAATGTGTGCCATCATGATGGAGAGGGGGGACTGGAAGGGAGAGAAAATCTGAAACTCAAGGGACTGTGGAACTAAATATTGTAAACTAGAAGTAAATAAACCAATTAATTTTTAAAAACAAAAATAAAAATGGTTGAATCATTTTATAACTCCATAAAGAGTGCATTAATGGGGGAGCGGAGCCAAGATGGTGGCGTAGAAGCAGCAAGGTCCCACAGCTCCCACACCGCCACCATAGACACCCATTATATTATGAGCCCAGATAAAGTCTAGGAGTCTCAGACTCACAAAAATACAGAGAACCCATCTCTCGCTGAAGGCAGCTTGGCAGATAGGGCTCATCGCTGCGGCAGCCAGAGTGGAGACTGAAACAGCCTGAAGCCGAGACCTTGGCCAGGCCTGGGACGGTGGGAAGGAGCCAGGCTAAGCTGAGCTGAGCGGGGGCACTGCAGCCAGCCTGCAGAGGTTCTACAGCCTCCAGAACCTCCACATCTGCCAGGGCATGAGGAACTGGGATGGGAGAGGCGCAGCTCCCACTGCAGCAGAGCAGAGACCCGGCCAGCCCAAAACCTCAGGGGTGGCCACGGCCAAGAGGAGCCACCCAAAACGCAGCA
>JAQQSW010003086.1:0-14778 GCA_028646575.1 Pseudocheirus occidentalis
TGTCTTCCTCCAGGTCCATGCTTTGATCCTTTTTGTCCACAAAAAAAGATTCTAGAGTTTTATTGCTGTTCTTATTTTGCTTCCTTTTCCTCATGTTGGCCAGTCATTTAATTGGTTGGGTTTTTTTAGCTCTGTGAAACTCTGCTTCCAGGGGGGAAAGCTCTGTTCCAAGTCGCTGGGGTTTTCCCAACTGCCGGAGCTATTAGGGGGGTGTTGCAAGTTCCTCCAGCTTTGGGTTGTTGAAAGCATGCCCCAGGACCACCACCCAAGACCACAATCCAGATCCAGGCCGCTCAACACAAGAGCACTTGGCCCTGATCAATTGATTCAGCCCCACTGCGGGATCCACAGGCCAGGGGCTCTGAAGCAGCCAGTGGGGGCCGCCAATTCCAGCAGTTCCCTTCCCCCACTGCTTCCTTGCCCGGGGGCAGATTGGCCGAACTACTTTTCCTCCCCCAAATTAAGTTTCAAAGTTTCACTTTCACTAACTGTCTCTGATCCTGGTTTGCTGGATTTTAAGATCCCCTCAGGCAGGTGCTTTAGATCTTCTCTGAAGTAGACTCATGCTGTGGTTTGGGAGGCTTGGCTCCTACTGGCCACCCTGGGGCCTGGCCTGGCCATGGCTGCGTTTTGGGGCTGGTCTGGTCTCATCTCCAGCCTGCTGGCCTGCCGGATGAGCCCCTCCTGCCGCTATCCCTCTCCAATCCCTGTTTTTCATGCCTTGGTAGATGTGGAGGTGCTGGAGGCTGTAGATCTTCTCTCCTGAAGACTGGCTGCTGCACAGCTCAGCTCAGCTCAGCTCAGCTCCTTCCTACTGCCCCCAGGCCTGGTCATGATCTTGGCTTGAGGCTGGGCTGGCCTCCACTCCCGGCCTGCCGCAATGAGCCCCTGCTGCCAAGCTGCCTTCAGTAAGAGATGTGTTTTCTGTATTTTTGTGAGTATGAGAATCCTAGACTTTGTCTGGGGTCATATTTTATGGATGTTTAGGGTGGTTGTGTGGGAGCTGCAAAGTCTTGCTGCTTCTATGCTGCCATCTTGGCTCTGCCCAAAAGTTAATTTTTAAAAAAAGAAACATATCACCTACCTCCTGACAGAGAAGTTGATGGAGTGAGAGGGAAGATTTTTTATGTGTGTGTGTGTGTGTATACACACACACACACACACACACACAGAGCGCCAATGTAGGAATTTGTGTTACCTGACGATATGTATTTAGGGTTTTTTTTTAAGTTTTACACAGTTTATTTATGGTCTGGTGAAAAATTATCTTCACAGGTAAACATAATCCATAGTGCTTTTCATCCCTTCTTTTTGCCAGCACCAACATTTGCCTTTGCAGTACCCCTGACTTTCGTCATTCTGTTCTTGCATTCCTTTCACTGATTTCTTAATATCTTTTTCTTTTTTTATTTATTTATTTATTTATTTATTTTTGCTTTTTGGAGGGCAGTTGGGGTTAAGTGACTTGCCCAAGGTCACACGGCTAGTTTTTTGTGTTAAGTGTCTGAGGCTGGATTTGAATTCAGGTACTCCTGACTCCAGGGCCGGTGCTCTATTCACTGCGCCACCTAGCCACCCCTCTTAATATCTTTTTCTTCTCATACAGACCATGCCTTGCAAGTCTGTGCTTTGGTTCATTTTTCTTTGCATAGTCAAGGGAATCATAGATCATGCCCAAGCCTGCTGTTTTGCTACCACCAAAATGGATTCTGAATCCAAATAAAAAATGACCTCTAGAGTTGTCTTGTACACCTCGGCCAGTTTTTCTCGAATTTCAGTCTTGGGCACTGTGGCCTTTCCAGGATAAAGGACATCTATAACCATATGTTTACACTGAAGAAATCTGTTTGTCATTAACTTCCTGGTTCTTATGGTTATAGGGTCATACATGGTGGCAGCTGGCTCCTTGAGCAGCAGGAGAGGGGAAAAGGACCATGTGTATTTGTTACAAGGGTTTTGTTTCCCTTTTTTCTCCAAAACTTTGGGGGCAGGGAGAAGGGATGTGAGAGGGAAAGAAAAGAGATTTTTTTGTTCATTGGAAAAAATGTAATAAAAAATGAAGGTGGGAAGGGCATGCTTTGGATAAAAACTTATCAATTAGAGCAGAGGTTCTTAATATGGGGGCTGTTGACTTTTTTTAATATGTGATCACTGTACTTAAATATGATGGGTCTCCTTTGTAATCTGAGGTCTTTATGTATAATTTACATATTTTAATGTAATTTTTAATCTTATTTAAAAACATGATTCTGAGGAGTACATAGACTTCACTAGACTAAGGGGGTCTGTGATATAACAAAATCCCAGAAGAACCCCTGAATCAAAGAGCTGTTCAGAGTGGAACAGATTTTAGGGGAGATTAGGTCATGAGCTCCCCCTCAATATAGGTCTTCAGGTAAAGACTGGAATGATTGTTTGTCAGGAAGTTATATGTGGAACTCCCATTCAAACATATTCTATGATTCTGAGGACAGGATGTGGTGAGAGCAACATTACCTACCAGAGGCTTCATCAAGGCACCTGAGTTAACTTTTCCTAAGACTATGCTTCGTGTCAGGTTAGTTTTTCTGTAAAACAATGCACTAATGGGCTTTTTTTTAACCCTTTTTTATGTCAAAGATCTCTTTGGCAGTGAAGCCTATGAACATTTCTAAGAATAATGAGTTTTTTAAAAATTCACAATTGGAGGAAAAGTTAAAAATCAATTCTAAATTAGTGAAAATAAAGATGTGAAAAATTTTCCCCAATGACATTCATGAATCTCCTGAAGTTTATCCATAGACATCTCCCCTTCCCACAGTGTAAGAACCCCTGATTCTGGGAACCAAGGTTGAAGCTATCTCTCTTTACTCGTTTTTTTTTAATTTTAATAGTATTTTTTCTTTCAATTATACGTAAAGACAATTTTTGGCATTTGTTCACTTTTGCAAGATTTTTAATTCCAAGATTTTTCCCTCATTCCTCTCCCCTCCCCTCTTCCTAAAATCGTAAGCAATTTGATATAGGTTATATATGTGCAATCAAGTAATACATATTTCCATATTAGTCACATTTATGAAAGAAGAAACAGAGCAAAAGGAGAAAACCATGAAAAAAAATGAAGTAAGTGAAAAAAGTGCATTCAGACTCCTTCAGTTCTTTATCTGGATTTGGATGGTATTTACCATCATGAGTCCTTTATAAGTGTCTGGATCACAGCATTGCTAAGAATAGATAAGTCATTCATAGCTGATCATCACACAATGTTGCTGTTGCTGTGTACTAAGTTTTCCTGGTTCTCGTTTCACTCAACATCAGTTCATACAAGTCTTTCTAGGCTTTTGTTAAACCTGCCAACTCATCATTTCTTATAGTACAGTAGTATTCCATTCCACGTACCACAGCTTGTTCAGCCATTCCCCAACTGATGGGCATCTCTTTGATTTCCAATGTTTTGCTACCATGAAAAGGGCTGTCATAAATATTTTTGCACATGGTGGTCTTTTTTTTCCCTTTTTTATGATATCTTTAGGATATAGACCTAAAAATGGTATTGCTAGATCAAAGAGTATGCACAGTCTGATTGCCCTTTAGGCATAGTTCCAAATTGTTCTTCAGAATGGTTGGGTCAGTTCACAGGTCCACCAATAGGGCATTAATGTCCCAATTTCCCCACATGCTCTCCACTTATTTTCCTTTCTTGTCACTTTAAACAATCTGCTAGGTGTGAGGTGGTACCTCAGAGTTACTTTTAATTTTCATTTCTCTAATCAAAAGTGATTTAGAACATATCTTCATATGACTATAGATAGCTTATCTGACTATTCATATCCTTTGACCATTTATCAGTTGGAAAATGGCTTGGATTCTTATGAATTTGACTCAGTTCTCTATATATTTTAGAAATAAGACCTTTACTTGCTGTAAAGATTGTTTCCCAGTTTTCTGCTTTCCTTCTAATCTTGGTTGCATTGGTTTTGTTTGGGTAAAACCTTTTTTTAATTTAATATAATCAAAACTATTATTATTTTAATTATTATTATTAATTATTAAATTATTATTTTAATGATGCTCTTTACCTCTTGTTTAGTCATATATTCTTCTCTTCTCCCTATATCTGATAGGAAAACTATTTCTTTCCCTTCTAATTTGTTTATGGCATCACTCTTTATGTCTAAATCATGTGCCTGGGGTGGCTAAGTGACGCAGTGAATAGAGCACTGGCCCTGGAGTCAGAAGGACCTGAGTTCAAATCCAGCCTCAGACACTTAACACTAGCTTGTGACCTTGGGCAATCACTTAATCCCAATTTCCCTAACTTCCCCCTCCAAAGAAAAAAAATATATAAATAAAAGTGATAGCTTTTTTTCTCATTGCCTATTCTAATTCCTTCCACTTTTTCTTTTCTTATTGCTATTGGTAACATTTCTAGTACAATATTGAATAATAATGTTGATCATGAGTATTCTTGTTTCTCCCCTGTTCTCATTAGGAAGGCCTCTAGCTTATCCTCATTATAGATAATACTTACTGATGGTTTTAAACTGCATATCATTTTAAGAAATGCTCCCTTTATTCCTATGCTCTCCAGCATTTTAATAGGAATAGATGCTATATTTTGTCAAAAGCTTTTTCAACATCTATTAAAATAATCATATTATTTCTGTTGATTTTGTTATTGATATGGTCAATCATGCTGACAGTTTTCCTATACTGAACCCATCCTGCATTCCTGGTATAAATTCTACTTGGTCCCTTGATTCATTCTAACATCCCAACAACAAAAGGGCTTCAGAGGTCATTTAGTATAACCTATATCTGAAAAAGAACTCCTTTCGTATCTTCCTCAAATGGTGGTCATCCAAATGAAGACAAAATAAGAAAACTGTCAAGTGAGGAACAAAAATGCATCTGCCTCAATAGTAATGATAAAAATCTAATATTCAAATTATATGTTCTTTCTGTAGGGGACTAATCCAAACATGTTTGGCCAAGAGCCAAGGAGTAAGCTAGCTGAATGGGACAGAAAGTCAGCCAGTGCAGCAGTGGAGGTCTCTGCAGCCCTAGAAGCCAAGGGAGGAGGCCTAGATCCCAGTCAAGGTTGAATATAGAGAGTTACTCAAACCATCCTGGCAGGGAGGTCTGCATTAAGCACATGACCTTTCTGATTTTTTTTTCACTCTTAGTGGGAGACAGCAAAAGTGAGGTTCATCTCTAGGGGATGAAGAGAACTGAGATGTTTTTAGCTTCTGTAATATACCCTGGATGCTTGTATTTTATTATATTTTTAGCAGATTCAATTAAATTGCTAAGATTGGGACATAGCATGCCAGAAAGGGATGCAAAGGGAATGTTCAATCAGATGTAGGCACAAGTAGGCATTAATTGAATGTGTTGGACCCCTAGATAAGAAAGGAGTTATGGCAATGTGTTGAGCAGTCAGTCACCCCCAATCCTGTGTTGCCACACTGCTCATAAAGAACATACAAACTATTACCATGGTACCTAATTACACAAGAGCATAATCAAGATGTGACAGGAGGCAGCAGTTTTCCCCAATTTAATATTTACTCAATGATCCTTCTCTAGATCTCTATTCCCCATCTAAGTACCGAAAGACAAAGATTTTAAGGAAGCTCTCAGAGAAAAGGAAACCTAAAAATCTTTTAAAGTGTAATGTTCCCCAAGAAATTTACCTGCATGAGGTGACATGGGACAAAGGTATGGTTGAACTAGATTACCTGACTTTTGTTCTAGCTCTGAGGTTTTATGCTCTTGCCAAAGAATCTCTAACCCTCCCACCAAAATCTCTTCACTCTTTTCCTCCTCACAGCCTAGTGCACATGTGTGCACATGGGCACACGCATGCATGCATGCACACATACACACACACATAATGAGTGAGCACCTGGGCTACCAAAAAAATGAAGCTTAAAGGTTCTGATCACCTGTGTTTGTTTATATTTCACCTGTTACTTTTCAAGGCCCTTGTGTGTTTTACTCATATTTTATCCTTGAAAAGCCCTTGGGAAATACGTAGGACAGTTATGATTATTCCTGTTTTATAGACTAAGAGAAATGTTTGAGAAATTAAGTGAACTACCCAAAGTTGCTCATTATCTAAGAGGAAAAGGTGTCGTAGGTATCCACCCTGGACATCTCAGTCATGGCAACATCATGTAGATTTGTCTGGACAATGTCCATCACTTAAATGTTCATTTGTTGCTTTCTGATGTAAAGGGTACACTATAGAAGAAAATAACCTTTAAAAATAAAGTATACTTCTGTGGTTTACATTTTGGACAAGTTTATAGAACATCTGGAATCAATGCCCTATACCACTCACATCACCTTACCAAGGCAAGCCCCCAAGGTCCCACTCACTGCAGATGTAGGGCCCAGACCACAGAATCACCCACAACCCAAGATCTGCTGCCATCTGGACAAAGGTCCTAGAAAAAGAGAGAGTGTTAGAAACAGAATTCAAGAAAGCTGAACTGAAAGACAGTAGGGAGGGAGCATGAGAACTAGTTAGAGATAGTGGGTTATCATGTTGTCCACGTACTCTTTTGATTAAACTCTTTCAGTCAAGAAGACTACAGAAAGTAGAAATCCAGATCTTTCTGAAAAGGAAGATGCAACAGGAGAAGCTATCAGTTATTAAGAGACAACAGATTTTAAGTCTGCAAGTCACTGCAAGTCATTCCCTAACTGATGAATGGTGAAAGAATATGAACAAGTAGCTTTCAGACAAAGAGATCAAAGCTATTTATAGTCATATAAAAAATGCTCTAAATAACTATTAATCAGAGAAATGCAAATTAAAACAACTCTGAGGTACCACCCAACACCTATCAGATTGGTTAATATGATGAAAAAGGGAAATTATAGATGTGGGAAAACTGGGATGCTAATGCATTGCTGATGGAACTGTGAACTGATCCAACCATACTGAAAGACAATTTCAAACTATGCTCAAAGAGCTATTAAAACTGTGTATAGCCTTTGATCCAGCAATACCAATGCTAGGTCTATATCCCCAAAACATCCCAAAAGGGGGTTAAATTACCTATTTGTACAAAAATATTTATAGAAGTTCATTTTGTGGTGGCGAAGAATTGGAAATTGAAGGGATGGCCATGAATTAGGAAATGCCTAAACAAGCTGTGGCATATGATTGTAATGGAATATTATTATACTATAAGAAATGACAAGCAGAATGATTTCAGAAAAGTTTGTAAAGCCTTAGACAGACCGGTACAACGTGCAGTGAACAGAACCAGAATATTGTACACAGTAACAACAATACCATATGATGAAGAACTGTGAATGACAGCTATTCTCGGCAATATAATGATCCAAGACTAATCCAAAGGACTAATGATGAAGTATACTATCCTCCTACAAAGAAATAATTGATATTGTTTGAATACAAATTGAAAAATGCTGTTTTCACTGTTTCACTCATTTTCTTTTGAATCTTCTTGCGCAGAATGACTAATATGAAAATGTTTAACATGATTGCACATGTATAATCTATATCTGACTGCTTACCATCTCAGGGAGAGAGAAAGTGGAGGGAGGAAAGGAGGGATAGAATTTGGTTCTCACGATCAAAAAAACTCAAATGTTTAAAAATTGTTTTAATATGTAATTGGGGGATTAGATAGATGACAGACAGACAGTCAGACAGACAGAGACAGACAGATATTCCAAAAAATATTTTTAATCACACACACACACACACACACACACACACACACACACACATAGGCAAGAGGTCTGAACAAGGGAGGAGAAGAGTTCATAAAAGTGGTTTCAGGGCACAAAAATGGAAACTCAAATCTTCCCTGTCTTCCCTGTCTTACAAATTTGCTAGCCTAGATGGCAGGGTTCATACTGCTGACACAGGCTATAAAAATTCTAGGTTCTTATGTAGTTTCTCTACTAGACTATAATGAAAGAGACCTGGTAACAAAAACAGAGGTCAAAATCCTACACATAGCAACAGGACTCACTCACTGATGACTACTAATACTGGGTATGGATCCATGCAACAGAGGTTCTCAGAATGTCTGGAAAACACAGACATAATGTACAAATTTTTTTTCAAAGACCAAGGAAAGATTGCACTCTCCTATCTATCTACTCCCATTCCCATTACAATCGTCCCTCTGTCTCCCAATCACAGGGCTACTTGGCCAGCAGCACATACTCCAGATCCAGGTTTCCACCGAAGTTAAACTTCCCTCTTTCAGGTTCATGGAGGTTTCAGGGGACATACCTACAATAATCAAAATGTAAGCAGTTAGAAGAACTTTCTTACCTTAGGTGCTGCCTGACCTCAAGCTGCTAAACTCTATACCTGGGACAGGTGTCCTTCAGTTCTCTGAGACCCTCAAGCACTAATGATAGGTTATCTGGGTTATCTGCATCTCTGCTCTCTATTACCAGCTGGAGCTCAAAATGCTGACATCAGAGCCAACAACAGAGCATGAAAACCAGAGAGAGGGGCTGAGTGTTAACATGGTTGTCTGAGTGTGTATCTGATGGCACATTATCACTCAAAGTGAATGATTTGAGAATTCTCATTTCAGATTAGCTGCAATTCTGTCCCCCACAATTATTGGAAGAAATGCAAAAACTGTCATTCTCTTTTTCCAAAAAGAAGCACTTCCATTGGAAGAGAAAGTAAAATGAGAAGCGGAGATGTAGTCAACAATATTGGTCCTATCATAACTTCAGTTCCAGCGACCTTAAATGAGCATCTGGTTGTGAAATGAACACAGGTAAATGATTAGCAGCGTTTTAAGGCACTCAGGGTCAAGTCAGATGAAGGAACAAGCTACCTACTCTTTTCTTTTTTTTTCTTCTTTTAATTTAGCATTTCATTTTTCTCCAGATATATATAAAAGCCATTTTTGACATTCCTTTTTTAAACTTTGAGCTCCAAATTCTCTTCCTTCCTCCCTCCCCACCCCTTCTCATTGACAAGCAATTTGATATAGATTACACATATATTATATGTCATGCAAAACATCCATTAATAGTCCTGTTGTGAAAGAAAACATAGATAAGAAAAGAAGCTCATGAAAAATAAAGTTTAAAAAAGTATACTTCAATATGTATTCAGACACCATCAGTTCTTTCTCTGAGAATGGATAGCATTTTTCATCACAAGTCTTTCAGAAGTTGTCTTGGGAGTGTTGTATCACTTAGAACAGCTAAGTCATTCACAAGCTGATCATCTTACAATACTGCTGTTACTTTGTACACAGTACATTTCATTTTGCATCTGTCCATGCAAGTCTTTCCATGTTTTTTCTGAGAGCATCCTGATCATCATTTGTTATAGTACAGTAGTATTCCATCATGATCACATACCATAAATTGTTCAGTCATTCCCCAATTGATAGGCATCCCCTCAACTTCTAATTCTTTACCCCTAGAAAAGAGCTGCTATGAATATTTTTGTACATATAGGTCCTTTTCTTTTTTGTTTTTTATCTCTTTTGGGATACAGACCTACTAGTGGTATTGCTAGGTCAAAGGGTGGGTATACGTGGTTTTATAGCCCCTTGAGTACAGTTTCAAATTGCTCTGCAGAATGGTTGAATCAGTTCACAACTCCACCAACAGTGCATTAAAATCTCATTTTTCCCACATCCCCTCCAACATTGGTCATTCACCTTTTCTGTTCTATTAGCCAATCTAATAGGTATGAGATAGTACTACAGAATTGTTTTAATTTGCATTTCTCCAATCAATAGTGAGATAGAGTATTTTAATATGGCTATAGATACCTTTAATTACTTCATCTGAAAACATATCTTTTGATCATTTCTCAATTGGGAAATGGCTCTTATTTTTATAAATTTGATACCGTTTTTAATATATTTGAGAAATGAGGTTTTTTATTAGAGAACTTACTTCAATTTTTTTCCACTGTTACTATCTCCAACTGCATTTCCCTTCCCTCCTATTCCCACCCTCCATTTATTCTATTCTCTCCTTTCACCCTGTCCTTCCTCAAAAGTGTTTGCTTCTGACTATACCCTTCCTTAATCTGTCCTCCCTTCTATCAACCCCCCTTCTCTTATTCCCTTCCTCTCCTACTTTCCTGAAGGGTAAAATAGATTTCTATACCCAATTGAATGTGTATATTATTCCCTCTTTGAGCCAACACTGGTAAGAGTAAAGTTCTCACTCTCCCTTACCTCCCCTTTCTTCCCCTCCACTGTGAAAGCTTTTTCTTGCCTCTTTTATGTGAGATAATTTACCCCATTCTACCTCTCCCTTTCTCTTTCTCCATGTATATTCCTCTTTCACCTTTAATCTTATATTTTAGATATCATCCCTTCACATTCAATTCATACCTGTGCCCTTTGTCTATATATACTCCTTCTAACTACCCTAATAATGAGAAAGTTCTCATGACTTACAAATATTAGTTTCCCACATAGTAATGTAAATAGTTTAACCTTATTAAATCCCTTATGATTTCTCTTTCCTGTTTACCTTTTTATACTTCTTTTGAGTCTTGTATTTGATAGTGATATTTTCTATTCAGCTCTAGCCTTTCATCAAGAATGCTTGAAAGTCCTCTATCTCATTGAATATTAATTTTTCCCCCTGAATGATTATACTCAGTTTTAATGGATAAGTGATTCTTGGTTATAATTCTAGCTCCTTTGCCAGAATATCATATCCCAAGCCCTCCAATTCTTTAATGTAGAAACTACTCAATCTTGCGTTATCCTGATTGTGGCTCTAAAATACTTTAATTGTTTGTTGTTGGCTACTTGCAATGCTTTCTCCTTGGGAGAAACTAGAATTTGGGTTATAATTGAACTCTATTTGAATTTGTGAACTCTATAATTTGGTTATAATATTCCTGGGAGTTTTCATTTTGGGATCTCTTTCAAGAGGTAATCGGTAGATTCTTTCCATTTCTATTTTGCCCTCTCATCCTAGAACAGCAGGGCAGTTTTCCTTGATAATTTCTTGAATAATGATGTCTAGGCTCTTTTTTTGATCATGGCTTTCAGGTAATACAAAAATTTTTAAATTACATCTCCTGCATCTATTTTACAGGTCAGTTGCTTTTCCAATGAGAAATATCTCATTGCCTTCTGGCTTTTTTTTTCATTCTTTTGGTTTTGTGTTATTGTTTCCTGATTTCTCATAAAGTCATTTGCTCCATTTTAATTTTTATGGAATTATTTTCTTCAGTTTTTGGACCTTCTTTTCCATTTGGCCAATTCTACTTTTTAAGGCATTCTTCTCCTCACTGGCTTTTTGGCCCTCTTTTACCATTTGGCCTAGTCTGTTTTTTAAGGCATTATTTTCTTCAGTATTTTTTTTGTGTCTCCTTTTAAGCTATTGACTCAATTTTCATGATTTGTTTGCATCACTTTTATTTCTCCTCTTGATTTTTCCTCTTCCTCTCTTTAATTTTCAAAATCCTTTTTGAGATCTTCTATGACCTAAGACCAATTCATATTTTGCTTGGAGGCTTTGGATGTAGGAGTTTTGACTTTGTTGTCTTCTTCTGAGCATGTGTTTTTATCTTCTTTGTCATCATAGTAACTTTCAGTAGTCAGAATTTTTTTCTGTTATTTGCTCATTTTCACATGTGACTTTTAATTCTTTTTTTTTTTTTTTTTTTTGCTTTTTGGAGGGCAGTTGGGGTTAAGTGACTTGCCCGGCTAGTTTTTTGTGTTAAGTGTCTGAGGCCGGATTTGAACTCAGGTACTCCTGACTCCAGGGCCGGTGCTCTATTCACTGCGCCACCTAGCCGCCCCTTAACTCTTTCTTAAAGTAGAACTCTGCTTCCAGGTGGAGGGAAGCACTGTCTCAAGCTTCAGAAGTTTTGTGCAGCTGTTCTCAGAGGTACTTCTCAGGACCTTTAAGTTTTCAGTTGTTCCAAGGTGGAATGATCTAAAGAGAGGTGTATACACCTTCCCTGGTCTGTGCTTTGGTCTGTGAGTGACCACAAGCACTCTTTTCTGCCCTGGAACTGTGAGGAGGGTCTCTCCTCCACTGTGGTCACAAACTCTGCTATACTAGTGCTTCTCCTCACCCTGGGACTGCCACTCAGGACTGGGGCCCAGATCCAAGTGTGGGCAAAGCAATAGAATCCTGCCTCAGTGCTAGCAAGAAGATCCCTATAATCTCTTTCTGGCCAATTGTTTGATCCCTTTACCATCTGTGGCCTGAGAGCTCCAGAAGGTGCCACTGCTCCTGCTCATTCAGTCACTCCCAAGGCCTGCTCCTGGTTTGCTGAGGTATAGTCTGCACTGGCACAGCCTGTACTGTGCGGTGCTCTAATCTCACCCTGGTGCCTAACTAGTCCTTGCTCCCTATGAAATCATGACAGCTACCTCCTTTCCTATGTTGTACCTGATAAAAAAATCTCTTCCAGTAGGAAAAAATCCAATGCAAAAGAAAGCCTTTTCTTGTCCAGCTCCTTATGGTTTCCTAATTAGTTTTTTTTAATAGGCTATACCAGGTTTATTAGCCCAAGTTCTGATCTCTCCATTATTTCTCCAGCCCTCAGGATTTCGATGAAGCATGCTTACTATGTAACAAAACTGAGTTTGTTTATCCATCATACAAGGATAAGATAACTGATAAACAGTATCTTTTAAGACAGTCACCTTGAGGAAGTCTATCTAATTATTCCAATGATGCTGACTGTGATATTACAGGATTGAACCCTAGAAATACTCTATTTCCTACCCCCATACCCCACCTCACTCCCATAAGAGTGAGCCAATACCTTGGCTCACTGATGATTTTTGTCCTATTTCAAGCTTTTTGCCAAGGTCCCCAAATATCCTTCATAAAAAGAGCACGTAGTTTTCTTTGACACTTTCCTCTGCTCCTACACAAAACTACTAGATATTTAAAAGGAATTTATCATCAAGAGCCATAGGGAATTATATGCAACTTGAATCCCAAAGTCCATTGGTATGGGACTCTCTCCTCAATGGTGAAGTTAATACCCTATACCCATTTGATAAGTAAGCCACAGTTAGCAAGGATAAAGAAAATGGAGAGATCTAGGCTCTTCACCCTCTTTGGGCATTTTATGGCTTCAAAGACTGATAGAAGGTACATGGGATTCCCAACTTTCTTCAAGGCATGAAAGGAGAAAAACTCTGGGAATAAAGTGACATGCAGAACTGTGAACATGTTCTTATTCCCAGCTTGCTATGCTAGATACATAGAGGATTCCCCCCTTGGGTAAGATCTAGGACTTTCTCTCTTGGTTGAGCTGAGAGTTACCTCACTCCCAATGAGGGAGCTCCTTCAATCTGTATTGTTAGCTATGTAAAATAGAGAGATACACATACACATGTATATGTAGATATATACATACACATATCACATGTCTTTGTATATGTATATATGCATATGTAAGCACATATATGTGTATATATATATACACACACACACACACACACATATATATATATCCATATATTCTTATTTCTGATTTGCTCTTGACTTAGAAAAATGGGTTTCTTTGCTATTTGTTATGTGTGCTTATTATGTAAATGGTATTTGGTGGAAAGAAGTCAAGCCTTGGATATAAACTTAGAGTCTCCCCTCCGCTGAAGTATAGCTTGAACCCAAAAAATATATTCCCTAGTCCAGTGGTTCTCAACCTTCCTAATGCCACAACCCTTTAATACAGTTCTTCATGTTGTGGTGACCCCCAACCATAAAGTTATTTTCGTCGCTACTTCATAACTGTAATTTTGCTACTCTTATGAATTTTAATGTAAATATCTAATATGCAGGATGTATTGTCATTGTTACAAATTGAACATAACCCACAGGTTGAGAACTGCTGCCCTAGAGTTAATAATTTTTAATGGAGTAGAGAGATATAATTCTAGGCCAGTTCCCCTCTCTCTGAGGAGAGCAGAGTAGCAGCCAGCCTCCTTCCCCAATCTCCTACTTTCTTTCTAAGCACGAATTGAAGTCTTTCTTGGAGAAGGATAAGAGGAAGAGACCCCAAAGATAACCATTCCTGAAGAATCTTGCTACATGGAAGGTGGAGTGGTATACAGTAATACATGAAAAGGTTAAGAGTTCACAGTTCCCAAAGGGGGCACCTGAGTTGCAAGGCAAACAGCTCTCCAGAAAAGGCAGCATGGGTATGCAGCTGTCTGCATATTACTGAGACTATTTGAAGGCCAGTACAAGTCCTTTCTGTTGCAGGGTCCATTAAACCATGACTTCCACAGTTCATTTCACAGTGTCTGGTATGTGGTTTCTATGACCTTTGAGGGTAGGTGGTCACTGATTAGAACACTATGTAGGGGAGAGCCAAGATAAAGGCATAGAAACAGGAAAACTACATGAGCTCCCCCCAAAACCACCTCAATTACCTATAAAATATGACTCTAAACATATCTTAAGAGCTACAGAACCCAAAAAGTGACAGAGAGAAACAAATCTCCTGCCAAAGGCAGCTCAGTAGTCCTACAAAAAGGATCCATCACAGCCTCTGGGAGCAGAGCAAAATCCCCTGTGAGCCATGTGGTTTTAGCGTCAGGATGGTCCCAACCAGCGGTGGCCAGAGCACACTTCAGGAGAGCGAATCACTGTAATGAGAATCTGAAGATCTTACCTACCACTAGACCCTTTGATAGGCTTAATGGCTCTGAGAATGTTCCCTGATTTGAAAGTATACTCTGCCCCCTAATAGGCTGAATGTGGTCATGTGGAGCCTGTGGCGGGAGGCTTGTTTTTTGGGAATGGCCACACCTTGTTACTTTGTAATTG
>JAQQSW010003087.1:0-14778 GCA_028646575.1 Pseudocheirus occidentalis
GTGGATATTTACTACTTTAACTACATGTGCCAGCTTCATAACTACTGTGTTGGCTTTGACTTTCTGGTTTTGAGACTCAATTTTCTGGTATTTAAATAAGTGTTCTAGCTGTATTTCTCATGTAGAAAGCCTCTTACATTTTGTGATTAATAACCATATCAGCATACTTATAGTTACTGTAGGCATTGTGAATACTGCATTGTTGATACACCATTTTAGTGATAAGTTGTTGTGAATACTGTATTTTGATTTTATGTAGTAAGTTGTAACATTGTGAATGCTGTACCTTGATTTTCTGTGAATGTTTTGCTCTGATACGTTATTGAATAAACAGAGTGTTCACTGTGTAATCAGAACCTTGAAAGCTGTTCACAGCAGCATTCTTCTGGAAAGCTGCTAATGCTTGGCTTTACAACACGAAGGAGCAAAACATAAACTCATAAGACAGCAGAGTCAAAACTGTTATATCCAAAGCCTCAAAGAAAAATATGAATTGGCCTTAGGCCATGGTAGAGCTCAGAAAAAATTTAAGAATGAAGTAAAAGTGGCAGAGGAAAACATGGAAAAAGAAGAGAGTGATGCAAGAAAATAATGAAGAAAAAAACTTAAAGAATCAACAGTTTGGTAAAGGAGGAATAAAAAATACTCAAGAAAGTAACACTTTAGAAGGAATAGGTCAAATGGTAAGAGGCAGGAAAATTAAATGAAGAGAAGGATGTCTTGAAAACTAAAATTGTCCAAATGGAAAAAGAAGTACAAAATTTCCTGGATGGAAATAGATCCATAAAAAGCAGAATTGGTCAACTAACTTATAGTGACTCTAAATTATTTCTGCTCTATCTAGAAACCTCAAGGGTCTTCCTCTCCCAGACCGATTTTTCATTTTGATTAAGTAAGAGTTCATTCTATGCCTCATCTCTCACCTAGCCTTGATCACAGAATGGATGTTGCCTCAGTCAACCTGAGATCTGTTAAAGACTCTATCTTAGAAAGTCCAATGTCTCCCACTGCATCCAGGGCCATCTTCAGTTATCCTGATCTATATCTTGTCACTGGACCAAGATAATTCCATAGAAGAAAGTGAGACTGGTGACTTTATTCAGCCCTCCCTCACTTAAATGCAATTCGCTTGCATATTGTGGCATCACCTCCCTTATATCATGGTCTTTTTTTTTTAGAATGAAGGATAAAACAACAACAACAGCCAATCCAATAATAGGTGTGAGGTGGTAACTCAGAATTGTTTCAATTAGTGATAAGTTGTTTAGCATTTCTCTATTTAATAATAATTCAGGGCATTTTTTCATATGACTAAGATAGCTTTAATTTCTTCATCTGAAAACTGCCTTTTGACCATATTGATTGGAGAATAAATTGTATTCTTATAAATTTGATTCTTTTCTCTCTATATTTAAGAAATAATGCCTTTATCAGAAACACTAGCTGTAAAAATTTTCCTAGCTTTTTGCTTTCCTTCTAATTTTGGTGCCATTGGTTTTGTTTGTGCAAACCCTTTCTAATTTTATGCTATCAAAATTATCCATTTTTAAATTTCATAATGTTTGCATTCTTGTTTGTTCATGAATCCATCCCTTCTCCATAGATCTGATGGGTAAACTATTCCTTGTGTTCTTAGTTTCTGATAGTGTCATGCTTTATATGTAAACCATATACCCATTTTTGACTCTATTTTGGTATATTATGTGGGATGTTTATGCCTAGTTTTTGCCATACTACTTCCCAATTTTCCTAACAGTTTCTGTCAAAGAGTGTGCTCTAGTTTGGGAGTTTATCAAACAGTAGGTAACTATAGTTATTGACTACTGTGTCTTGTGTACCTAACCCATTCCACTGATCCACCACTCTATTTCTTAGCCAGTACCAAATGGTTTTGATGATTGTGACTTTATAAACAATTTTAAATGTGGTATGGCAAGGCTACCTTCCCTTGCATTTCTCTTCATTGTTTCCCTTGAAATTTTGACCTTTAGTTCTTCCAGATGAACTGTGGTTCTTTTTTTTGTAGTTAATAAAATAATTTTCTTTGATTGTTTTATTGCTATTACATGGAATAAGTAAATTAATTTAGGTAATACATAGGAATACCAATGATTTATGTGGGTTTATTTTATATCCTGCAACTCTGCTAAAGTTGGTAATTATTTCAAGTAATTATTTTATGTGATTCTCTAGGATTCTCTAAGTATGCCATCAAATCATTTGCAAAAAGTGATAATTTTATTTCCTCATTTTCTACTCTAATTTCAATTTGTTTTCCTTTTCTTATTGCTAAAGTTAACATTCCTAGCACAATATTGAATATAACTGCTAATAATGAGCATCATTGTTTCACCCCTGATCTTATTGGGAATGCCTCTTACTTATCTCCATTTTACATAATGCTTACTGTTGGTTTTAGATAGATATTGATTTTCATTTTAAGAAAAAACTTCATTTATTCTCATGCTTTCTAGTATTCTTTTTATTAGGAAAGAGTGTTGCATTTTGTCAAAAGCTTTTTCTAGCAGTCACTACTTTAAAAAAGCAGAGGACTTGGAACATGATACTCCTGAGGATAAAAGAGCTGTTATTATGATCAGGAATAACTTACACAGCAAAGTTGAGTATATTAATTCAAGGAGAAAAAATGGACAATTAATGAAATAGAAGATGTTCAAGTATTCCTAATGAAAAGACCAGAGATGCTCAGAAAATTTGACTTTCAAATACAAGATTCAGGAAAACTATAAAAAGGGAAACATGAGAGAGAAACCATAAGGAATTCAATAACCTTAAACCATTTACCTTTCTAGATGGGAAGATGATACATATATCTTCTAAGAAATTAATCATTATTCTGTCAGCTTGAAGGATTCTACATAGAAAAAAGGTGTAGGACTGAATCAGTTATGTTGTGATGATGTAAAAAAAGGTGAAGGGAGAGGAAGAATGGTCAATGATTTCGCTTAAAGAAATGTGCAAGAGAGAATTTTGACAGTGGAGGGGAAAATTATTGCAGGGGTTGACAATGCTGAATCCTCACTCACTTCTAAATTGTTTCAAAAAGGGAATATACACACATGCATACATACGGAATTGGTAATAGAAATCTATATTATCCAACAGGGCAATAGGAGGTTGAAGAGGATAAGAGGAAGAGGGTGGGTAGGTGATCAAAGTGGGTACAGATTGAAAGAAGCATTGTTCAGAAATAAAACAGACTTTTGAGGAAGGACAGGAGAGAAGGAGAGAGAGAGCGAGAGAGAGAGACAGAGGCAGAGAGAGAGAGAGTGAGAGAGAGAGAGAGAGAGAGAAGAAGAAGAAGAAGAAGAAGAAGAAGAAGAAGAAGAAGAAGAAGAAGAAGAAGAAGAAGAAGAAATGGGATGTAGAGAAAAACAGTTAGTAATCAGAACTGAATATTAATGTGATGAACTCATCCACAAAAGGGAAACAGGTAGCAGAATGGATTAGAAACCAGAATCCAATAATATTAGAAACACTTGAAAGAGAGAGTCACACACAGAGCTAACATAAGGAACTGAAGCAGAAAGTATATTACTTCAGCTGAATGAAAGAAAGAACGAAAGAAAGAAAGAAAGAAAGAAAGAAGGAAGGAAGGAAGGAAGGAAGGAAGGAAGGAAAGAAGGAAGGAAGGAAGGAAGGAAAGAAGGAAGGAAGGAAGGAAGGAAGGAAGGAAGGAAGGAAGGAAGGAAGGAAGGAAGAAGGAAAAAAGAAACTGGGGGTAGCAATCATGATCCCAGAAAAAGCAAAAGTAAAACTAGATCTAATTGAAAGGGACCAGAAGTGAAATTACATCTTGCTAAAAGGAACTGTAGGCAACAAACCATATGACATTAATACTAAACATATGTACCAAATAATGTCCAAATTCTTAAAGGAAAAATTGACTTAATTACAGGAGGAAATACATAATAAACAGTATTATTCATTTTATTAGTAGAGGACTTCAACTTTCCCCTCCCAGAGTTGGACAAATATAAGCATAAAAGAAATGAGAAAGTGGTCAAGTAGATGAATAGAATCTTAGAAATGTTACATATGATAGATCTCTGGATAAAACTGAATGGGAAAGGAAAGTATCATACCTTTTTCTCAGTTGTACATGGCATCTTCACAAAAATTTAATATGCATTAGGGCATAAATACTTCATGACCAACTACAAAATTCAGAAATATTAAATCTACTCTTTTAGACCATAATTTAATACATATTACATTGAAGAAAGGGATGTGGAAGCATAGACTAATAATTAATTGGAAATGAAATAATGTAACCTTAAAGAATGACTGGGTCAAAGAATACAAATCATAAAAATAATCAATTATTTCATTAAAGAGAATGAGAAAAATGAGAGTACATTCTAAAATGTATGGGATATAACCAAAGCAGTACTGAGAAGAAAATTTATATCTCTAAATGAATAGATCCATTAAAAAAGGAGCTGCTCAATGAAATGGGCATACAATAAAAGAGAAAAAAAAGAAATCTCAACTATACACCAAAATGGAAATTTGAAATCAAAGGAGAGATTAATAAAAATGAAAGTTAAAAAAATAAACTCATACTATACACCAAAATGGAAATTTGAAATCAAAGGAGAGATTAATAAAAATGAAAGTTAAAAAAAATAAACTCATAATAAAAGTAGAGTTGGTTTTATGAAAAAAAACCAAGAAAATAAACAATTAGTTAATTTGGTTTTAAAAAGAAAGCAAAATTATTAGTATCAAATCTATACTGAATTTCTTGCCTTCTCAATGAGGAAGCTGGAGAGAGGAGAAAGGGAGAGAATTTGTAACCCAAAATATTAAAAAAACAAATGTTAAAAAATGTTTTTTACCTATAATTGGGGAAAATAAATTACTAAAGAGAACAAACAGATAATCGGTTCAAAAGCACTGACTTTTATCTTTGAGGGGTTAGGGGAAAGAAAGAAATAAGAAAGTCTGATATCTTTTCTTGTAGTGGAAGCAAGGTTAGGGTTGTATCCAAGATGTGATATTTACTACTTTTGGAAAGATAATTTTTTACAAAGGTAGTTAATTCAATTAATCTTCTTGAGACTTCATTTATTTACCTTTAAAATGAGAAGAAGAAAATACCAACCTCAATGTAGCAGATGCTGGAATAGTATGCCATTTCCTTCTCCAGATTGTTTTATAGCTGAGAAATCTGAATGACTTGCCTAGGGTTGCACAGTTAGTAAGTGTTTGAGACTCAATTTAAACTCAGGTCTTCCTAGTTCCAGGCTCCACCAAGTCATCTATCTGCCCAAGTCCTATATACATATGTATTTATTAATTGTGCATTTTTTCTTTTATTTGGCTCCTTAGAGAGGATGTGGGAAAATATTGAAAATGGATCCTGAAGAGAAGTAGAAGGAATCCAATTCAAGGCTTGAAGAAAATATTGTCTGGAAAAAAAGGCTAATTAAAGATAAGGACTATCCATTAATAGACTCTTTTGAGGGTTGTCTCTGGCAGTTTTCTTTTAATCTCAGACAAGTTGCTTCCTAACTTTTCATATTCCAAGTCCTCTCCTTCTAGTTCAATGTTCAGAGAGCACAAAGCCATTTTAGCATTTGTAACATTAAACATAATGAGGAAAGCAGATTAAAAACAAACATCCATAATCCATTCCAAAATGAAACAGAAATGCCTTTTTGGATTATTTTATGTTTTGCATAGAATATACTATCCCTCACTTTGATTAGCATGACTAATCAAATGCTGATTGTAAACATGCTATCACTCTAGTGATTTTGAGATGAAATTATGATGTTTCTCCTCCATCATAATATTGCCCATTCCACTTGGTGTACAGGCTTTTCCATTGTCAGTGAATCTCTCAAAGCTTTGTTATGGTAGTTGAAGAAATAAGAATATCCCTGAATAAGGAAGTCTGCTAAGAGATATGCTGCTAATTCTTTATGTGAATGAGCAAGTTCTTTTACCTTTCTAGAACTCTGTTTCCTCATCTTTGAAACTGGAAGACTGGGCTTGATCATTTCCTAAATTTCCATTCATCTTTAGATGTCTCTGAATGCTATGTGGTTTCAGGTCTCTCTGTTCAGCAAAGGAATTGATGAAAAGTTAATTTTAATCTGTCAAAGACTTATAACTTCTCCTTGTGGGAACTTCTTCAATGAATTTGGATTCCAAACCTTCTATACTTTATGGGCCTTGAAAACTGCTTGCAATTCAGAAGCTAAGTGCTTGCCCATGTTCAGACAAGTAATGCGTGTCACAAGCCTCCAGCTCCAGAAACCTATCGGCTACTATGTGCTATGCCCTCAGAAAGTTTGCAGGATCCCTATAAAAAGGTCATGTTCATTTTGTTAAAAAACAAAAACAAAACAAACAAATGAAAACCCCAGCTGCTATCACTGAAATACTGATTGTCTCCAGACCAGATTACAAATGTAGAAGGCAGACTCACTTCCAACTTTGTGACCAGGTTAGAGAATGAACTTGAAGGTTCTGACACTGGGAGTTAGTCCGTCAATAAGCTAATGTAGCTAGATCATAGAATTCATTGAGGAGAGTAAAGTTTAAGAAGAGTGGAAAGATATGAAAGTCCAGGTTATGAAGTGTTGTAAATGTCAGAGGACTTTACATATGATCCTGAAAGAGATGGGAAGCCAGTGGATTTCATCAGTATGGGAAAGCTAGGTGACATGGTCAGATCTAATCTTCAGAAAAAAGTGAATTTAAAAAGGAATGAGTTATGAGCAGAAAATTCCACCACCTTGGAAATCCAGTAATTTATTTGGAATTGCTCTTGGTCTCAGCAATCCAGGAAAGCAGAGTTACTATTAGTTTCATTTCATAATTCATTAGTTTGATTGAGTGTCACTGAGCTGTACATCTGGAGACAAATGAAAGGTATAGATATAACAGTCACATTTCTACAAGATAGAAAAATGAAAATCTATTTTAGAAAATGCAATAGTAATAAGCCAGTCTAGAAATTCTGTAGGTGAGGAACAGTTGCTTGAATGCCACCTTGCCACAAAAGCAACAAGGCTGACATTTTTAAAGCTCTGCTTAGCCCTTTGTTTTTATCATTTACTGGAGTTAGCCTTGAATTACTTAATAGGTTTATTTCTAAAAACAAATAACTAAAAAGAGAAAAAAAAAGTAAAGTGAAATTATATTAATCAAATCTGATTTCCCTACTCATTTGAATTAAAAAAGAACAGAATGTTCTTAAGGTTAGGGTATGGTATAGAATAAGTGCATACATAGTTTTAGTATTAGTGCATATTAGAGTGAAATCATCAGTACCAAATAATGCCAGTCTCAGAATAAGGAAGAGAAAGATCTGGATTCAGGTTTTGCTTCTGACTCATATCTGCTATATGAGTCTTGGGAAACTGCTTCACTTTTCAATGTCTCTGTTAACTGTCTAAGATTATGCATTGTGGTATACTTACTGATCTTTTGCAGAGGGAGTTCCTTCATTGAGAGGTGCTACATCAGTGAAATCACAGGGCCTGAATACCCCCCCCAAATAACTGCTTATAATATCCCTGTTTAGTGTCTGCCATCTTAGCAATATCATAGACTTTAAGCTCCTTCATATTCCTGGAAGAATGGGATTTAGTTGGCCACAGAGCAAAAGAAGTTTGGACACTGATAGATTTTCAAAAAATTACAGTGGTTTGCAAAGTTTTTTCCTAGACTAGAATTATAGTCTTGCATACACATACATGCATAATATGGATATCATGTATGAACATATACATATATATGCATGTATGTGTACATGTATATAATAGTAATGAAATCTGAAGTTTCTTTGGTATTGCTAAGATGAGAGGAACTTAGCACCTAGTACAAATTAAGCCTGTGTTAAAGAAACAGGATGTGCGACTCCCTGTTGCTGATGTAACAGGAAGGGGCTGAAAATGGAGGAGCAATACTATATATAAGGAAAAGCCCCAGCGAGGGAGAGTCAGATTTTCTTGGAGCAAGATTTGTGGAGGCAGAAGTTGCTGCCACTGGGGTGGCTGAAGAGGAGCAAAGGAGGCTAAAGAGGAATGTTCCATTGACCCCTCCCCAAACCTCCACCATCCTGGAGAGAATGATTTTGATTTTGAAAACCTGGATGGAATGATTTTGATTCTAGGAACCATCTGAAAATTCTGATCAGCCAGATGGCCAGCTGAAGCTGCTAAAGACATGTTTATATGGATTGCAAAGGATTGGAGGAGGGTGGAGATGTCTCTTGATTCTAGAAAAATAGATTGGGGCCAGGATATACTTGTCTTTTAAAGATAAATAAAGAATTTACATTTTACTATATATATAATAGGAAGACTCTATATTTGACTAAGGGGATATCACATACTGCTTAGGAGAAAAGTTGGTACTGTATGAGTCAAAAGAAGAGGTTTAATGAAAGATATACTATACAGGCAGAAATACCAGCATTTGGCAATTGATTCAATATACAAGAGTGAGGGAAACTGAATCATTGATAATAACTCCATTATTAAGAATATAGGATGCTAGAAGAATTGCAGTGAGTATGTTGTGAAGAGGGAAGGAAAAGTGTGTAGGAAAGGATAGAAATGTCAATTTTGTGCATTTTATTAAAGATAACTCCAAAATATCATTTGAAATGGCCAATAGGCAGTTGGAGATGCAGGACCAAAGATACAGCTGGAGACTGGAGCTTAACATTTTGTTCTAGCAACCATCTGCATGTAGATGATGGTTAAATCCATGCAAGCTGATGATGCTGTTGAAAGAATGGAAGGAGAAAGGAAGTGGACCTAGGTCAAAACCTCAGGGAACACTCAGATTTAGCTATATGTTTATCAGCCATGGTGCTCATGAAGATGAGAAAGATGACTAAAGACATGATCTCTGTTTGCCCTAAAGTTTCTGTTTACTTAAATTGAAGCAATGTGGAATAGTGGAAAGTGACCTGGGAATTCGATAAGGAGAGAAAGTATATTAATGTGATATTATAATGGAAAGCAATGTAGTATCTTGTTCCTTGTTTTAGTTAAACAAGTGCCTTTGAGCCTAATCTTTGATCCTGTCAAATCTTTGTTGGAAACAGTATATATTGTGTTGCCCTTAATAGGACTAAGGGAGTTTGGAGACAGTCTATGCCCTTAATAAAACTAAGGTCATCACATGGAGCCCAGGGTGGGAGGATCTTGCTGAAAGAGCAGAACAGGAAGGGTGGAACAGGGAGGAGCACAGCAGATAAAAGCTTGAGCATGAGCTGGGACCAAGCAAAACTGAGAGAGAGAATGTTTGTTATGTCAGCAGTCTGTTGTTCTGTGTTGGTGGTACTTTGTCAGCCAGAAGCACTCTGTCTCTTGAATTGTATTACTTTGTCAGCCAGAAACACTCTGTCTGTTGATTTGTGTTGATTTATCAGACATAAAATGAATTGAGATGATAGTGCTGGCATTGTGTGTAAATATTGTAGCACAGTTGAACTTTGTTTTCCTAGAAACAGAAAGTGTGAAGACTTTGGGGTGGAGCAGTCTCCATGAGCTGCAATATGGAACAGGAGGGGAGGTAGCAGTTAGGTGAAGATGATGATCAGTAGGAATGTGTAGGTGAAATTAATTGTTTACAATAAAATACTATATACCTACACATTCCTACTGATTCATGGTAGACTTCCTGACAACAGGTTTACCTGCCAACACTTTCTTTTTAAGACCCATAGGTGAGTTGACCACTGATCAGTTATAACTTTCATTTTGTGTGTTTATTTGGAAAAATAATGAAATCACGGCATCTTTAACTCTCTTTAACTCTGTTACACAACGTACGAAGCATGTATAAATGATTTTTGAATTTAAAAAATTCTCTTCTTTTTTATGCTTCCATCCTCCCGTATTTTTATTCAATATCCCCTAAGGGAATCTGAGGCTACTATTGCCACCCCCTATCATTCCAGCATCCCCCCTCGCCATTCTCCTTCCTCCCCTCCCCTGGGGAGTGGTATTATCCATTTTGGGAACCTCTGATTCAGAAGAAAGCAACCAGAATGATGAAGGACTTCTGGTTTGTGTCATTTGATACTCAACTGAGGAAATTTTTATTTAACCTGGAGAAGAGTGGGCTGGGGCAGAGAGTGGAGGGGGATGATTAGTGTGCTGATTAACTATTTGAATGGCTACCAGGTATACAGCCTTTGGAATTTGGCTGATAAAAGGAGCAGCAATGGGTAGAAAATTCAAAGGATAAAATTTAAGGTTGATGTTAAGTAATTTCTAAACAATTTAAGCTGTCCACATGTATAATGGCCTGTATTAAGGAGTGCTAGGATTCTTCTCTTTGGAAGTCTTCAAAAAGAAGCTTGTATAAACATTTCCTGGGTATGTTATAGTCATATTCATTTCTGGTTTGAACTAAACCAGTTGGCTGCTGAGGTCTCTTTCAATTCTTAAATTCTGAGTGTGCCTCTCCTTTATTTTGTTCAATAAATAATCACTCAGTAAGCAATCAATAAGTGTCTACCATGTACTAGGTACTTTGTAAGGAATCTGTATTGGGCAGGTAGGTGTAGTAAATGTTGTTTCTCATCCTTTACTCTCAAAGAAGACCAATGACATCATGAGGTTGATGTCTTGATTTGCAAGTGATTTGGACTTGAGGCAGACGTGGGCAAAGTCATTAGCCTCACAGTCATAGGAGTCTAGTGGCAAGACACAGGTCAGGACAACAGGTGATGGCTCTGGATGCAGTTGAAGACCTTGGCCTTCATCAATAAACTACAAGAATTGGAGTAGGGAACACCTGAATTAAAATGCTACTTAGATACTTAGTTCCAAAAGACTCAAATGAGAAAATGTATGTAAAGCACTTGGTAAATATTTTAGTAATAGACAAATGTCATTAAAGACCTCAGAAAAAAAAATGGAGTATACTGAAATTATCAGGGGTTATTGGAGAGTTGTTATTTATACTTTATTTTTTGAGGGTTGAGAGTGTGCAGGTAAATGTGCAACTATGTGTTTTATAAAACTTTTGAAAACAAAAGTAATTGTAATGTATAAATTATTGTCTTTTTATGCTCTCCTAACTCAATAACAAGTATTATTATTATTATTGATATAACTATAGCTATATAATACACATATGGCATATGCATATAAAATATACAGACACTGGCCTGCATGTTTGCATATATGTTTGTGAATCTGTCATCTATCTTTCTATCGTCTATCTATCTATCTATCTATCTATCTATCTATCTGTCTATCTATGTGTTAGGGAGGTCTTTGTTCTTATTATTATTTTTACATTATGGTCCCCTTTTGCAAACTGTAAAGCCAATGGATCCCTTTCTCAGAACAACATGCTAATTTTTAAAATACATACAATTAAGTAAAAATAATTCAACCATATTTAAATGTAGTTATCAAAATATGTGTTTTCTTTTTTAAAGACCATGGATCCTGGGATTACAACCACTGTTAAGGTTGATGAATTTCCTTGCACGTGTTATCTCATTTGATCCTTACCACAGCCCTGTGAGGTCAATGCTTTTATTATCCTCATTTTACTGTAACAGGGGTGACTGGGGTGTCCCTGAGGAGTTTCATGAGCTCATCTAAGCCACCTAATGGGATTATTAGGAATGCACAGTTGTCTAGAGGCAACTAAACTCCTCTGTATGCCAACATATTGAGAGGATGTGCAGGAGACCTGCGCTTGGTTTCCAGTCACTGAGATTCAAAGTATAGACTTGGGGATTGTCCTTCAGTTTGGTCTATAAAAAAATGAACTCAACATTTCCACAGTCAAGACTACTCTGACTCTACCTTTTTACTTGCCCCTTTTTTATGAAAAACAGTAGGAACATGTGGCAATTCTCCCTCCCCTCTCCCACCCCCATTAATAATAGTAGCTTGTTGCAGAAGCGCATATTAAGTCTAATAACCCCTATTAATTGCAGTGGCAGTACTTGAACATTGCCTGAAGCATGTACATGGGGGGTATGCAAGGTCTCTACTCCTGAACCCTAGCCCATTATGTAAAACAGGGATTTGACTTTTTTATGCAATGTGAACCTGGAATCTGGTCAGGGAATGGAGATTTCCTGGTCAGCACGAGTTTTGGGAGTTATCTCATGAGGAATAAGTTCTAAATTCGAGAGATTCTACATATAAAATTCCTGGTACTATTCTCTTTTAGAAGATTTCATCTGTTGGGTCTCTTGTTGATGGGTTGAACCGGTCCTCAGCTAACAGGAGTGCATGTGATCACCTGGGGGCAGAATGCGAGGGCTGCACCTGTTTGCAATAAGCAGGATTATCTCTCCACCTTTATGGTGATGCACGATTGCTGTGGCAAGGGCATGGCCAGGGGAGGAGCCCTAAGGGGCCCTGGAGAAAGAACTTAAATACAGGCTACCCAGAGGCAGAGGGAGTTCCAGTCATGCCAGGCTTAGAGAATGTAGCTAGAAGCAAGTCCTATGTCCTGAGTTTTCTGTGCAGCTGTTTCTCCTGGAGAAAGTGGGAGCCGGGGATGCCGGAAGCCTGTTGAGGAAGGGTATAGGGGAGACCTATGCATCCTGACCCAAAAACCATAACATCATTGAAGTGTACTTCTGAGAGAAGGAAGAACATTATCAACAGAATTCAGTTTGTATTTGAAGGACTAAAGTCAAATCATATGGGGCAAGAGAATTGTACCTTGTCAAGTCTGTGATTTGTTGAAGCACTGTACTCTGCTGGGTTCTAAGTGAATTAGAAATATTTATTTTGCAGTTCTCAAGTATCTGGGGGAGTAAATTGTGCTTTCAAACACTACATTTCTATATTTACTTATAGGCTTCTGCTGAGTTTTTATCTTTAGGTCATTTTGGTAGTGGATAGAATCAAAGTGACTCAATACCTACATTGTGCATTGAGTGCCAATGTGGACATTGTTTATTTCAGTAAGTTATTTACATTTGGAAAAACCTGGATTTCTGTCATACTTAAGCATGATTTTAGAGGATTTTATGGAGAATTCTATTTGAGGTCAAAAGACAAAAGAAAAATTGGAACACATAGGTTTCAGCTGCATCACTTGCTTTCCCTTCATAGTTCTGAAACTAGATGAGTCACCAGGTGATATTTCAGATCAGAAAAAAACAATGATACTGAGGGAGATTATATGGCCAGAGGGGTGAAAAAAATTGACATTGTGGTACAAGCCCACTAGACAAAGTCTTTTGTCCTTGTTACTTATTGTTAGGATCTAACCTTGATTGGTAAATTCAATGTTTATAAGGCACTTTCCTCACAATACGGCTTGATTTGGAGTTGTAGGGGTTACAGTAGCCATAGACAGTCCAGTTACTTTCCTCAAGTTACTTAAGAGGTAGGAAGGACTGCCAGGGATGAAAGAATTTGATATTTGAATGAGATAGTGTCTAATACAATAAAACTTGAGCTTAGAGTAAGTAAGACAAAGTGAAGTAGTCATGGAAAGCTCCATGGAAAAGGTGGTACTTGGGGTAGGGCATGAGAAGGTGAGGGTTGCCAACTACAGGCTTGTAACTGCCATGCTTGGAAGTAAGAGAAAAGGACACAGGTTCTAGAAAAATGAAAAGACCAGAACTAAAAGACATAACAGACTTTCCTAGGAATAGTACATCAACTAGAGTGAAAGAAAAAATGTCTAGTTCAGGAGGGAGTGGGCCATCAAACAGAGAACACAAGGCGTTACAAGAAGGGATTAGTCAGGAGGGTTTGGGGGACAAAAAAGAAAGAGTAAGATCTAATTTCCAGTAGTTGGCATCAAAAAGAAAAAAATCCTTATAAAACTTTATAACTTGCAATTTTTTCCTTTTGAATTTTTTTCCTATACCACCCCCATCCTCTATCCACTTCCAGTTTCCCTTGGAAGTAAACCCTTAAAAATGTTTAAAAGGAAGGCTTTATTCTCCTTTCAGGGAGAAGAGCCAGGGAAAAGCTAAAATGTCTATATTCTTTTTTGAAGGCAAGGCTGGGGAGTTGGGGAACCCAGGTTTCGAAAAGAGAGGAATTGTGTTGCTAATGAATTCAGGCTCTAGAAATGCAAGGGAGTATTCACTTGATTTAAAAAAAAAGATTCCCAATTGGATTCCCTGGAATAACAAACTCCCCGAGTGTATTTAAAATTTGATTTCATTTTCAAGTATTCAATTTATGTACAACTTTTCAGTTATACCTTGACTCTATAAAGTAGATATATGTCTATAATAGTGAGAGGGTAATTAAAAATAATAATAAAAATAATTTTATTTCAATAAAATTTTATTTGATGTTCTTGTTGTGAGGACAATGCTCATCTGACTAAGCAAAGAAGCAACAAAGAGTTTCATAGTACTGACAGAACTTTACAAGAAGATTGTGAGATAAAGATCAGAATTTCCAAATGAAGCTTTAGAAAGAAGATGGGATCTAGAACTTCAAAGGTCTCAGTTCAAACCCCCAAAGCTCTATGATAGTAGGAAAGTTCCTAATTGTCTAGGGTCTGAATTTCTTCATCTGTTGAATTAGTTAGCCTTTGTCAGATCTAACTGTGGAGTGAACTGGTGCTAACTCGAATGTGGTTAGGAGAGCTGATTGTTAAATTTTCAGTGTGAGTATTCACACCCCGGAAATTGGCAAAGTATATGAATCAAAGATTGATTTATTATCTTGTTAGATTGCCTGGATTAAAAAAAATGATGGAGAAAATGTTAATGCAGATTAAACTTAAAACTGTGGTGCGATATTTTCTCCCAGGAAGGCGGTTATTTTTTTT